>JAODUI010000027.1:3843862-3896032 GCA_027563995.1 Papilio gigon
CTCTTTACCTATGGTATTGTTTTTTGTTTTTTTTTACACACGGCTCTGGCTGTATAATAATTTGTCTATGCTTTAATCGCAATCGACTCTGTCGTCAAGCCCTTCGCACCAAAGAGAAGTTCACGTATGTCCTTGCCGCACCACAGGGAAGTTGCATTAGGGATGATATAGGCCTCGTTTCGCATCGAACGTTTTAAATCATTTCAATGGTGCAGTTTTTTCTTTCGGTTTTTAAAAACAATGTAATCTACGATGTCTAACCTTTAATATATTTTGGTTCTGATTATGATATATATATGAAGGCACCTAATAAGGAAGGTTTGTTCATGTTAAAGTAATAGTGTAGATATAATGTAGATAATGTTGTAGTACGAAGGTTGACAGAAGAGTTACAATATGATGATGAAATGACAAAATATTACAGCGTAACTAAATCTATTAATAAATACCAAAGGCAAGCTTCTTTATTTAACTTTATGTAAACACACTTTCTGTAAGTAAAATTCAACTCATAAATCCCGAGCAACGCTTATTAAAAAACAAATGGCACGTCGTTAAGTGGAGCGTGCGCCGCGCACGCCCGGCACACGCGAAATGCAATATTACGAGCGCGCAAGCTTAGCTTTAACTTTTAAAATCATCGTCGTATTCAATCTTTGTCACAAAGAAAAAAAACTCATTAAAACATTGTATGTATACGCTCTTACCGTAAAAACTTTTTTTTGTATATAAAATATTAACACAATTTTCTTTATTTACTAATATTTCTCTTACCACTCCAACTAAGCACTAGGCTTGTGCCACGATATAGTCCACGACAGTAGTCGGTGGAGGGATTCGAACTCACGATCACGTGATGAGCAATCGATACCTTTAACCAGTAGGCTATAAGCGAAAACTTTACGGGGGATCTTTATCATAGGTAAACTAGTTTTAGATTATATTGATTAAGCAATTATTATCATTATCGTCATAATAAAATGTTGTTCTGCGCAGTGTCTCATAAGGTGTTCCGAGCGGACAAGATATTTGAAAATTATCGATATACTTTAGTCGTTTCCCCATCGAAATGACTTAAATGTTGTGCGTACCTTTTTTGAAGTGGATAGTTATTAAAGATACCCTGCTCCTGGGGAGGAACAGGGTTATGTAGGCTTTTTCCACCAAGACCTTGCTCCATCGCGATTGATAGAGTCCCGGGATCTCCAGTGGAACGCAACGGTGCCTCACTGCACTCAATTCAATACGGCAACACGGGACCACGGCGTGTTGCCGTCTACCGGGGATAGTAATCTAAGGCGGTCAGGACTGTTGCTACCCTATTACACCAGTACATTGCATAACATAAAATGTGTGTTTTTGTTTATTATTAGATATTTCCATCGGTGTAAATCGTTAAGAAATTAACCCTTGAAAAGTTTTCGTTAACGTTAATTGTTTTTTAAAAAGACCGAAAATTACTTTAGCTGTTTAAGCAAAGGTAATTACTAACTCCAACAGAATTTCCAGTTAATTTATATTTAATAATAAATAACTTAGTTACAGAAATACAATTTAGAAGTTACGAACTGAATTTCTATCAGTAACTACTAGTATTTGTGCTAAGACTAAGTAATTTTACCATATTTCAAATAAGTCAGAAACTTATTTGAGTAATAACGACATTGTGGTAGATACTTTTTATATAAAAGTTGCACGTACCAATTACTTTAAAATTTTAATCTCATTTAACAAAAGGCTTTATATTGTAGTATGGGCTTACAAGAATACAATCATGAATTTCAGTATTTTTTTTATAGAATTAAAAGGAAAAATGAATTAAAGTTCGTAGCAGTAGTTACTCGTATATTGCCAATAAGCCTTATCACATATTCTTGAAGCCGGTAGGTATATCTTCATCATCATCGTCACCATCACCCTTAGCCTTTATAGGGAGCAGGCACATGCAGTTCATCATAAATTCGAAATATTAATCTCGAATACCGTGGAGTGCATTGGGGAAGGCCTATATCCAGCTGTGGGCGAACAAACATTACTGATAATTAAAATATTAAAGTTTTATATTAATATTTTGAAGTGCCAATAGCCTAATAGTTGTGAGTACCGACTTCCGATCTAACGGTCGTGGGTTCGAATCCCGCCATTCGACTATTGTCGTGGACCATATCCTAACAGAAGTTTTTTCAAGCTTACCAGGAACGGTTACAAGATATATTAGTAGATTAATATAAATCTAGTAATACTGAAAAAAATAAAAATAAATATTAAATGTGTTAACAAAAAAGTATACGTTACGTATTCGAAATGTAAAGCAATCTTGTGGCATCGTTCATATTTTGAACGGGAAATGAACGAACTGGATACTCGGAATAGCCAGTAATGCTATTCCATGTGAATTTCACTTTGAGCAACACAAAATACATATGAACTGAAGAGTTCTGTATTTACTTACATTTAGTCAGTCGCTTGCAGCTACGTTCCACCAGACTAAATTTTCCATTCCAATTAATCTGCATTCAATGTAGTTTCAAAATGTTGCATACTTTTACGCGTTACACTTATATTATATTTTACGTGTTATACGGACCAATTATAGCCAATTAATTATTATACTAACGATTGAATAATATAAATTATGGAATCCCTTATTTCCACCAAAACGTTGTAATAAACCATAGTTATTAACAACCAAACATTTTCGTACGTACTCTGATTTTGAGTCTATGGTAGCCGTAAATAATACGCATTGTTCTGTTATACAGCCAGTAAACATTTGACAATAGAGTAAGCTCAATTTTTGTTGCAAGTGACAGATATTAATGGATAGCTATTGTAAAGGACGACCGCGAATAAAGCACTTCAAAATGATTACGTCCCATTTTAAATATACACAAGTGGCGTTGACCAATATTTTTGTACTAGCTCGTGACCTCATTAGAGTCAACTAACATAAGCAGTCTTTAATACTCCCACAGACATCATCATTCCAATCCCATCAATATAAGTCCACTCCTTTCGTAGATCACTCGGAATAACCGAGGAATTGTGAACAGATATACAAACGTTTTAAGAATTGAATTTTTGTTATAAACAAAGGAAACAAAACACGAATATGTCGTAGGTTTTTTTTTGTATTAAAAATCAGATACCACAAACTAAGTAACAATGTAAATTTGTGAAATAATAATTATTTTGTTCTTGATTAATTTGTGTTTTCATTCTGGGACAACTCGATTTCCAACTCTCATGATCATAATGATTGATCTCTTGTTGCAAAGTTACATCCGGTCTTTTTACAATCGTTTGTTTGCTGTTTCAAAACTCTTCGTCTCATACTTCTTTCACAATATGCTTTACTTATATATTGTCTTTGTTGCCAGTTTAATTTATTAATTTTAATTAAAACCGTCAAAGTATTCGAATGCTGGCATTCAATAAAATCCATCGCGACCCTAATAGAATCGCTGTCGAATATTAAATAAGAAAATTAATTGTCTTCAGAATCAATATTTCTTTAATTAAAATTTACAAACCGATATTGATCTTAATAGAATAATTACTGAAATTTACTTACTCTTATCTTTTAATTAAATTAATTTATTGATTAAAGTTTCTGCGGGTTCGGAACGTTCCGGTCCCAGTTATTGAATACTTGTTCATTAAAAGTTTCAACGCCCGTGACTAACCATTACTAAGTTTACCTATACACAAGTACTATCTTACGTATTTTGGATGGATGGATGTATATATATTTGTTTCCACGTAACTTCAGAACGACTGAAAGTGTCTAGATGTATATTGAGATTGTCGGATATAGCCATCTCTTGCATAGAAATTTTAGTGATGTAAAATAAGATTGCATATTAAAGTCGTTTAATATGTTATAAAACTAAATTACTTTTCCAATAAGCGTTGTAATAAAGTGAGATAGGTAGCGCAGGGCGCCGGCGGCGTGAGTTCGCGGTACAGCGACGACAAATTGGATCTCACGCGTCACGAAGATCACATGCACACAGAACTACAACTTTCACAATATACATATATGTAATTGTGTTTTTATTAATAAGTTTATAATTATTACACTGGCAGGAGACAGCGCAGGACAGACGACATTTGCGATCTCATGTCGGAGGCTAAGACCCACTTTGTGTCGTTGAGCCAGGGAAGTAAGTAATTATTACTTACCTTAAATTTATTACCTGCACACTTATAATGTTGATTTAAAAAGACCGTCTCAAACTCCTTAAATAAACAGGGTAGGCGAAATAAAATTCTTTGTAAGCTTTTATAAATGTATAAAAAGTGACATACAAACATTTCGAGTCAAAATATCCAGATCCCAAATCTTTGTAATAAATCAACACCTTTTTTCTCTATCGATTTCCCAACCAAGCTATATTAATATGTCACTGCAACCTCCATTTTTAAAGATATGTTCACATGTGTTGGACGTATAAATCTCAAAGCATTCAAAATATTTTCTGTTCGTAAAAAAAAAAAATATTTCCGTCGCCGAGCCACGACTATGATAGTCGAAAAGATGATTGATCGGTATTCTGAATACAGGGCCCACATTTTCAAACACCGAACGAATGCTCGGTACGCAAAAAATGGATGCAATTTTTGTATTAAAAATATAGAATTCGTTTTTTCAAATACCATTATTTTAATACAAATAACTATGCGATACCATTGTAAACAAGCACTAAACTAATTGTTCCCTGCGACTTCGTCTAAAAGGAATTAGAGAAAAGGGAAATTATTATAATAAACAATGTATTGGAAAACTATGCATAATACTCAGTAGATATGAGAAAAGCTTTGAAAGTTTGTTTAAAAACTGCTAGTTTAATAGACGAGAGAAACAAGGCAAAGGTGTAGTCAACTTCTTCAATTGACTAATGTGTTTTAAATCTGACATAACTTTATCTCTTCATTAGTCAAAGCAAACACTTCTCGGTTATAGATACCTTTTATAAAGTACCCAAAAATAACTTTGAACACAGTCATATTTATGGCAGTACGCAAGAGACATTTGCCCATCTTTTATTAAAAAACTTTACTGAGCGAAGAAGAAATACATTCATTGTTTACTTTATTGTTTTTGTTTCAATACAGACAACAAAAGTTAACAGCTATATGTTTATTTGTGAACACTTCGTTTGAATCGCTAGTAAAATTTTACTGGACAAAATTTCGTCATTAAATTTGACAGAATAAAAATGTTCAATTTTATACCTAAATCAGTTGTAAGATTCTTCATCAACAGCTCATTATACGGCCCCACCGAGGAGCTCGGAGCCTACCCTATTATTAGGGGTGACTAGGCCATAGTCAACCACGCTAGCCCAGCGTGTTGGTTGACTTCACACATATCTCTTAATTTCTTCGCCTATATGTGCAAGTTGCATAACGATGTTTTCCTTCACCGTAAGAGCGTCGGATAATGTACATATGCAATTCGAAATTCGAAAAACACATTGGTACATGGCGCGGATAGAACCTGGACAATGTCGAGTACGGTCTGATCCGGTCAAGCGCTTAACAACTGCGCCACTGACACTGTTCTAAGATTAAAAACATCAATTTAAATGTTATCATTACAGACAAAAAGTATAAACCTAGTTAGTTAGTAGTTTGTATGGTTTCCGCAACTCCACGACTAGCTCGTATTTTACGTGAGGAAGTCTAAACCTATTAAAATATTCGATATTTAAAAAAGGAAATCTCTTTATCTTTTAGTACAATAATGATCACGTATCTCGCTTTGTTTACTACGTTGAAGCGCGATTACTTTTAAAGTATATAGTCCTTAGTATAAAATATACTGCAAAAGCAATAAAATATCTCAAGATACTGCGAGCATTTATAAGTACTTCGCTCGCTGCAAGCTAAGCGGGGCGGAGTTGTGAACATAATATTGAACTTTATTACAAAATGATTCGTTTCGTCTCGACGCTGTATAGATTGTATAAAAAATTTATCTGTTAAACACATCTTCGCAACTGTCAGAAGTAAATGAGAGCAACAAACTTTAGAATACAATTTTTCAAAAAAGGAAAACACGATTTAATCATTTTTTTTTCATTTCCCAATTTAATGGTGGGTCGTGGCTACAAGCGCATGTACCGTAGGTGGAATATTTTACGTTGCCCGAACCACTATACTTATAAGTCCTGATAATAACAAAAATTGTGTTTTGTGCAATTGTGTGCTGTCTCTTGCGATGTCCCAAATCGTTAAAAAAAATGAATATCTCTGTAGCTTAACGATAAGGCATGTCCACCGAAAACTCTTAATGGATTGCAGAAGGTGATAAAAAATAGAAATTAATATAAATGGAGAAAAGAAATTGAAAAAATTATAGCGCTTCGTGATCGTACGACCGTCTGGGACCATTCAACGTCTAATGGTTACAGGTGCATCTTAAAAACCACTTATAAAATAATTTTATCCCTAACTCCAGACAAAAGTTTATTTTATGTCGCATCATTATGAAAGGGCGTTAACCTTTTGGTAAATGACGCGTCAAATAATCCGTAAAAATTTATTTGTCGACTAGAATATATATTAGCTACAAATTAAATGCTTGGACCTCCGAGTAATTCTCTGGGATGCTATGGATCAGATAAGTAAATTTCTAAGCAACAATAAATGGTATGTCATGACTAAAATCATAAGAATAACTTCATATCATTACGATTTTTTTTAATGAATAATTAAAAAATCTCGATTGTGTCGTAGCTCGCCAACGTATTAAGCGTTATTTTGCAGACGTGACTACCAACTTGTTATGACTTCTAAAGTTAGAATAGAACTGATAAAATGTCATTGTTACAAAGGTCCGAATTTCCCAAATTAAATATGGTCTTTTAGAAATGAAAATCGGACATAAACGCGACAATTTTTTTTTATTATTAATTAGTTGGTTATGTGCGTATTTAATTTTAAAAGGTTGATTAAAGACACGGTTTTTTTTTAATAACTTTAAATAATATAATATCACAATCAGAAAGGATAAATAACTTAATGCAAACATCCAGATTCGTTGACTTTAATTTTTGGTCCGGGCAACCCCCGGGGGGCTCGTAGTAATTACTTTAAGCTGGTAATTTGCGACGGCGACTCTTTAGTTACGCGAAAATCACGGCGATATCGTAGTCATCTAAATTTGTATCTTAAATTGCCTTTCTAATTATAATTTCGTAAATACATTTAAACGTTATGCGGCAGAAAGTTCTCGGTAGAGATCCTCCGTTGCTAGTTCAATCAATCTGTTTATCATATCTGTAACTAACTCCTGTTAAACAATGTTAAATCAAAAATTTTCATTTAAAAAAAACAAAACACTTTCTTTGTGTTAAAATCGAGTTGTTTCTAGAGTGAAATAAAATTGTGATAATTAAACAGATTCCTTTTAAAGTTATTAGGAACTTGATTCCCTCCGGAGCAAATATTTCGGCAATATACTTTTAGTGTGTCATTAGCAAGGACTGTCCGTGAGAAAATTCAATGAATAGGACGTTAAAGAAACTTTTTGGGTCGACGCGTATTGAGGTTTATACTATAAATTTAAGTAAAATATTTCACATCAAAGTTGAATGAATATTTCTCGGGACTATCCATCATTTTATACTGTCGCTGGGGCGTATTAAAAACAGTGTCGTTTTCACCCTTTTCAAGGTGTTACTTTATATATTAAAGAAATATGTTTTCCGTACTTATACTGTTATATTAATACGTGAAGCAAAAACACTGTACCTCTAAGGAAATTGCACGAACGGATGAATGTGTTTTTTTTACAGTTAAAGTTAATGTGGTGGCCACGGACAGGTCGACGCAGCGTTGGTAGTCCTCCCGCACGATGGACCGATGACTTAGTTAAGGTTGCGGGAGCATCCTGGATGAGGACGGCGCAGGACCGGTCATCATGGCAATAAATGGGGGAGGCCTACGTTCAGCAGTGGACTACATTAGGCTGATAATGATGATGATGAAAGTTAATGTGAAGAAGTATAGAATGACATCTCTTAGAAAAACATCGAGTAAAATGAAATACAAATAAATCTCTTGTTTTAACTTATATGAACGTTATCATACGTGAAACAATATTGAAGCAAAAGGTAAAATAACGATAAAAATAAACGGAGGTTGCTCTCAAAGACGTGGAAAACAGAGTTTAAGGGGATTATGAATAAGTTATTTTTCTACAGTAAATTATTTTCTTTGTCGTATATTTTTATATAGTATTGGTTATTGTTGTCAAAGCTTTTTAAATACTAAATCAATATCCCACTTATTTTTAAAGCATCGATAAAATGTTATAATATAAAACAAAATAAAATCGTTGTCCAATAGAAATCTAACAGAAAAAAAAACGAAAAGAATTTAAATAAAAACTTTTGAAACGTGTTGTAAATTTCAAAATGCACAAAATATTCAAGCAGCTGGGGACAAACGGAACATGAAAATTAACGCCCTTTTTAAACTCATAATATAAGTATAATATCTAATACGACTACTGTTATAAAACTAACCAAGCTTTGAAATGCGAAATATATACCAGAAGAAAACGGCAGCAGTAGAAAATAGACCACTATCAAATACAACCTATTTGATTGAAATGAAATTGCTCGAGTCTCAACAAATAGGTTTCCAACTGATTATAAGAACTTTCTTCTATTAATAATAACATTGCATTAACTGAATAATTTGAATAGATAGAGATGGGTTTATGATATCGTAATACAGTGTTTGTACTAGGACGATAAATCACTTTTTAAACAATAATTTATATAAATAACACAAAACAACGAACAACAAGCGTGATCTTTTCACTCTCTGTTAAAAAGCCCAGTCAACAGTAACTTCATACGTTAGTCATAGACTAATACGGCCTGGAGAGCGACGTACTGGAACAGGTTAATAGGAACCCCAAGAACTGTAAACGGTGTGCAAAATCGGCGCTGATGCGGACAGCGGCGACTAGTGGTTGAGCATAAATCCTGGAGTTTTTTTTTCTATCAACCGTTTAAATTATTATTTTTCTGTAAAATGCTGTATATTTGAACAAAAAAAAATGCGCAAATTCAATAACTTTTAAGACTATAGAATATACTAGTGTTGTTAAATGCCTCACAATATGATGAATAAATACGTGACACAATTAGTGAAGTTTGTTTGCTTGATTAATATTCATTTAGTATGCAAAACTAATTTTCCTACACAGTACATTTCTCATTAAACCCAGCGACAACTTTATCTGCGAGATTTCACCCGCATCTGTACCCTTTGTCGTCACCGTACGTGTTGATAAATATCGCTTATATGTTACAATTAATTATTAATAAATTAAAGTAAGACACATGTGATACAGGGATGTCGGCGACATCGACTAGTATCATGTTATAGGGGCATCATCTTCTGTGTGATTAGAACTGGTTTTATTTCGCGATCGCGACCAGTCTTTTACTCTGTGACGTTCGTTAGTGTCTTTGTTGTTACATTAGAAAAAACAAGTGAGTCACGTTCAAGCCCCACTTTTTTGTTGTAATTTAAATTGCTTACAAGTAGTTCAATCATAATTATCACCTTTGTCTGCTCGAAGTTGGAAGGAGGCCGTTTTATAAATAAAAATATTTCTCTCTCTCTTCTTGGCTTAATTGTACCACATGATGATGGGATCAGCCTTGCGTGTCCGTCTTCTACACCTCGCTTTATCGTTGATAACATGATCCGACACTTGGCAGGCACCCATGCCTATAAGCACTATATCTTTCCATCTAGTCTTGGGTCCGCCTCTGGATCTGCGACCTGGAAGGAAAAGATGTTATGCCTAATTTCTAACATGTCTTCTAAAATATCCTCCATCTTCTAAAATAAATGTACACATGTTTTGAATTTTTATTTAACAAGGCATCAGTTTAACCGAGTTATTCACTGACCGGAGGCCGAATGCGCTGGCCTTAACCTCTTAAAGGCGTAGCTTGAGGCCTCCCAAGGGATCGTCAACATCGTCCGGTGTTGAATTTATTATAACATTAATGGGTTCGGTTCCATAAAAGCCCACGGCGGTCTTTAACATCGGAATAACAATTGTATTAGTTGTCTGTTTCGCAAACCATTAAACACATGGCATTTTAACGCTCTTTTATTTCCCGTTATAACGGAATCGTGTAGTGATTTTTTTTGTCGTCTTTTATATTTGAACTATTTAATTGTTATTGGAGGGCGATTACTAAACGTTTAAGTTTTCATAATTACATAATAAATAATACAAAGTAATGCCAATCGAACAATTGTTTTATAAGAGTAGGGGGCAAATGAGCGGCTGGATCACTGAGGTGGTCGTGCACCCCCATGGACAACCGCATCACTAGAGTAGCAGATGCGTTGTCGGCCTTCGACAAACAGATACGCTCGACTTAGGGTTCTTCAAGAAGAAGGTCTCTATGTTGTACTGCTTTGTAACTATACCTAAAGCATTTGTTTTGCACTTTTTTGTTTTTTTATTCGTTAATGATTTAAAAGTGTCAACAACAGCGACCGTAACATTCATTTGTTCTCGTTTTAATTGAGAATTAATTATCTCGATGACGATTCAGTTAATGAATTATTTTAAATTGGTCGAGCCATCATTGTAAGTACCCAAACGCTAATTACATTGCAGTGAGTCAGGAAAACTTATGCTGCAGTACAATTTACTACAATGCATATATTTTTTTTAAACAACTGTTTGACATATTCAAGATAAATTCTAATTTCACAATAAGTTAACATATAAAACAAATCGATATAAAAAAAACTGAATTATAACAAGAGCCCAATGAAAGCTTCTATAAACTGTTAATTTATAACTGGATAGTGTTAAAATTTGAGTTATCAAACAGGGTATAATATCAAACCTAATTCAAGTGTGGACACCGTTATATTTAGTTATGAAATAATCTAAGTATAACACCAATCAAGTCTGGTTCAAAATAGATTTCAGTTTCAACATTTCGTGAGGTCCTGTAACTTAATAAAGGCGTTACTCAGTTTCCCTTTACATTGTTAAGGTTCCGAAACTGTCAAGACGCTATTTCATTAATCAAACAATATTCTGTGCGGCTTTGTGCCGTTTCTACCAACAATATAAACATATAAAACTCATTTATTTGTTTTATTTACCTTTCTATATTATCGAGATATTCACTCACTTGCTTACTTATAAACAAGACTAACATCTGAATTCCTATTTTGAGATTGTGAAGCAAATTAATATAAGAACAATGAAATTACGTATGTCCAATGTGATTCTGAATTATTTGTTTTACATACTAATAACTATCTTTAATATTATAAAAGATTATTTATTAATTTCCAAACAAGGACAACATCCTTCAACAACAGGGTCCTTCAATCGAGCTTACCTCTTTCTAAACTATTGGAAACTTATTTGTGCATTTTCAAATATTTCTTATACTATCATCCCTATACATTATGAAGAAATATTGGTAACGAAAAAAAATCTTTAACAATACAATGTTATTAGTTAAATTATTAAAACTTTCGTGAGATATTTCACTATACTACTTATAAAAACAGCTTAACTCACGTATAAATCGGTGTCGGTACCGATTAGTTTCAGTGAACAACGCGGACGCGCTATAGTACCGATCCCACGCACCCTGAAGAAGAGCCCCCGATGGACTCGAAACTAGTCGGTACCGACACCTATTTGTACGTGAGTTAAACCATTTTCATAAATTGTATAATGTTACTACTGGCTATAACAGGCTATATTTGTGAATGTGATAATAATTACTATCGAAGCACTAAGATGAGGCAGACGGCCAGTTTTTAATATTCATAATACATAATGCACGGTCCATTAGGGTCACGGCAAACACAAGCAGGTTCAATATAAAATTGAACGCCCGTAAGTCACATGTCCAATTGAATATGTGCGGTCATAAAGCTTTATGAAGCGTGAAAGATGTGAAAAGTAGAAAAGAAATAAAAGAAAACTTCCCTTAAGTACAGCGGTTATCGATCCGTTGCTTGGTATTTATGTCTTTAGGATAGCTAAGAATGTTCTCGTAAAAATAAAACTTTACGAAAACGTTTCAACTTAATAAAACCGACAAGCGTTTAAATATAAAAATGTACAACATACCACGAATAAAAATGATAAATGCTAATTTTAAATTTGTATCTTCTTCATCATTATATCAGCCACATGTCGCCCACTGCTGTGTGTCCTCCAAAGACAGCCGCGACGGTCGGTCCTCGACCCTCATATATCTTACACGTATCATATATGTAAGTAACTTATATTTCACCTTCCTAAATTTAGAGAACATCCAGCCGCATGAAAACACACATGAAACGAACACAAAGCTTTGAAACTACACCAACTAACTGAGATAGCTTTGACCCGACTAATCGTATGCGCTGACCGAAAGCGTTCCAACTTAATCAACGGAATAAATTTAATCTGTTACTAGCTAGAACTAAAATTATCACAAATTAATTAAGTAATGTCCTTTTACGTTCAAGAGCCGGACTTCCGGACTATAACTAAGTAAAATTTTCGAAATTCAACTCTCATTGGAAAATGCATCATATTCTGAAAATATTACTTTTTATATTACATAGACACTCTAGTTTTATTTATGAAATAAATTTATTTCTTTGTCAACTCGTTCATTGCACAGAATAGAATTTATTTCGTACAATACATTTAACTTTATAAAAGTTACTCGAGTAATGAAGAAAGTGTTAAATTGAACCTTATCGTTTTTAAATTAAAATGTTTACCGAAGCTTAAACTTTTGGTGAAAGCTCCGTTTCATTTGTGAAACTTTTAATAGAAATACTTATCCATATTGCTATTTTCAGCTCTGAAAGTTTGGTCGCTACGCGCTGAAGTATTGAAACACTAGTTAGTAGTTACATTTATATTTGCTACTTTGAAATATAAACTACTTTTATTGTCTATATTTCAATCGTTTGTAATTTAAAACTTCTTTAAGAAATAAATTAGATGAATTACGTAAATTTATTAAAACATATTAACAAAAACATATATACTTCTTTGTTAAACGGTTACTGTATATAGCAGCATAAATATTAAAACTTTCGTGAGACATTTCACTATAGTACTTATAAAACGGCTTAACTCACATGTAAATTGGTGTCGGTACCGACTAGTATCGAGACTACTATAGCACCAATCCCACTCACCCTGAAGAAGAGCACCCCATGGGCTCGTAACTAGTCGGTACTGACACCGATTTACACGTGAGTTAAGCCGTTTTATAAATACTATGCTGCTTAAATAGTTGTTAATAATGTTAAGTGTTTCCTAAAAGGAAAATCAACTTCTATGTTTATTTCAGAACATATCATAAGAGCTATTGTGTTTAGAGCATGAACACTAACATCATATTATTCTCTCTAATCCTCAAAACGGAGACAAAAGAAGCTACATTAAATGATTTCATTGTGTTCAAGAGCATACACGCATTAGGTAGAACAAAGGAACATCGTTGTGTTCCTTTCGATTCTTTGTGAAGCAAGATTTAATTATTAAAGCTAGAAAAAAACAATAAACATGTAACTTAGAAAAATAATCTTGTTGGAATCCAAATATGTTGGACATATTCTTTAACTTCCACACTGAAAATGGAAAACTGGATAAAGTTAAAGTCCGGTGGGAGCGATTAAAAGTTTTGCACTGATCTAAAACCTTTTTAAGTTCTTTTTATTTTTATATCTTCTTTTTAAGATCTTTTTTTTACAATGGCTTTTACTATTTATTTAGACGTACGTAGTCTAGTAATAAACAAAATTCATCATTGTGTACAATTCATACTACTTATGAAAGGCCTTCCTTAATTTAAATTTTAAACGTTAAATTATCCTAGATAACTATTTATCACATGCGAGTTGCAACGCTCAACGTGTACAGCGTAATCTAGCTATCAACTGAAAACAAAGCTTTCAAACCAAAAGAGAAACATTCTGTAGCGTCAAAGAGACTTGCTATTAAAGTGCGACATTACAACACCTCTGTAGAACGCTTGTAAGCTTCCGTTTATGTCTATCAAACTTAATAACGTTTACGTCAGACAAAACTAAAATTTTATTCATACGCTTCATTTCGACTTTACGGCTCTTCTGATTTCGTCACTTGTGTAAAAGAAAGATGATTTCTCGTTAAATAAACCAACCCGAAATATATAACCACATTCGATCATTTACCGAATTACAGCTTACTTTGAAAGAAACTTTGAACTATATAAAATTCTAGCTTATTAAATAAAAGTAGAAACTGCAACCACTATAATGGATAAATTCTATTAAATATTTTATGTATTTGCCCGCAAAATTCTACTATAACGTGTGACCTCGAATAATATTATTATTGCCAAGCTTTCATATATCCCCAGGGAATGAAAGAAAACACTTTTCAAACTTCACCTAACGCAAAGAGGCTGCGTGAGTAAGATTACAACTAAATAAGAATATCAAAATTTAAGAAGAGGTCTTAGTATTTTTTGTATCAAAATATTATAAAAGGATAACAGTTAGGGACTGCAATTTGAAGAAAACGTTAAAATATGGATTAGAAAAACGATTCGATCGTGAACGTACTGCGATCTTCTTGAGCACTAAAAAGTTTGTATAGAATGTTTTTTTTTTAATTAAAAACAGATTATTGTTAATTTTCCATTATAACTTTTACCATTCCATGATATATCTTATATAACACCAACTCAGTTGGCAGTTTTATTCTTTTTCCTATTACTTGCGTAATGATCGCAGTAAAAAACCTTACTTAATGGCGTTGACAATTAAAGTTAGTATAACATCAAGCTATAATTTTATTCCGGATGCCACACAACAGAGATTACATGTCAGAGTTGATCTAACTATGAGTTAATGGGAAGCGGTAACCGGAGCCCATCGAGTTTCAAATTGTTTGTAAGTAATCAACCTCTGTACTTCAGTATACAACATGAATAGTGATTACAACGTTTATCGAAGCACGTACAATGAGTTCCCATTATAGGCCATTTAACAACACTAGTATATTCTACATTATTAAAAGTTATTGACTCCATGACTTATATATGAGGGTACTTTTGGCTCAAGTAGAGTGACTAGATCACAGTTGTTGTTCGTTATTTTGTATTATTTATATAAATTATAGAAAATGTAGTTTAAAATGTCAATCTATCGGTGATACTAAAGATTGCTTTATAACAGTATTTAATCACTTGTACAAACATATAACATTTATTTTAAAAAAAAAGAATAACGATATGTATTGTTACCAATACGTCTTATTTTATTTTGTTATTGTCATTGAAATCTTGTATTATTGCATTAATGAAATAGCAGATCAAAATCAAAGTAGACTAGAATAGACAAAGTAGACCAGTACGACTTAGGGTCCTTCAAGAAGCGAGCGTATCTCTTTTTCAAAGGCCGGCAAAACATCTGTTCCTCTAGTGTTGCGGATGTCCATTGGCGTCTACGACCGCGTTTGCGATCTCGCCGCTCGTTTGCTCCCTTCTCTTAAAAAAAGAATAACATTTCAATTCAATCGAACGTTTTTAAGGTGAATATTACATTTCAATAAATGCTTACAAACATGAAACATCAATACATAAAGGTGAAACTAACAGAAACGTCTAAAATAACTTTAATTCCACTTCAAAAACAATCACATTCATTCGATTATCACGTAAAAAGAAACAAAACACTCACAAATTTATTTAAAACAAAGAGCCTCATTTACATTTCCGTTTAATTCTCGTTTACAATTTAAATTAAATGATTTCGTATATGAACACGCGACGAAGGCACTGTCGTTATTGCAAATTATATTTACATATCACTTCTAACTAAATAACACGACTCTCTTATATAGAGTACGTTTACTACCTTACTCAGAGTCAGAGTGATCACACAGAGCACACCTTAGCATAGATTCATTGATAGAAACCCACACTAAGCCCATGTTTAAGTAAACGTTCATGGCCACACACAAAAATATATATTAAAAATAAATTATGGAATAAAAAAAAATGCAAAAAAAAAAAACAATTCAAGAATTCAATACTGAATTCAAAATGTACAAAGCACAAGCAAAAGAGTAAAGACCGCGTGATTGTATATGCAAAAAGAAAAAAAAAACAATAAGCTATTTTTTTTTTATACGAGAAGGGGGGCAAATGAGCGCGGGATCACAAGAGCGATCATCGACGTCCATGGACACCTGTATTACTAGAGGAACCACAGGTGCGTTGCCGGCCTTTAAGATAGAGGTACGCTATTTTGAGTGCGACAGTTAAATCAATATTGTAAAATTATATTTAAAAGCAGATAAATTCAATGTGATTGTATAGAATAAAGACGAACGAAGCCGTTGAAGACATCTACGTTTTAATATATTAATAAAGAACATAAAGGAGTGTCTTACATCGCGTTTTGATTAATTTGCAAGGATTCCTTTTGCGATGCAAAATTATGTTTGTAGTTTTTACATGTCGGGTCTGTTACTCGGAGGTACAATTAAATTAGCATCACAAAAATGAATACACCTAATTTTAAAGTAAAACATTATTCACGTTGACCATTTTAATAAATGTGTTCTAGCTGAGCTTAATTTCTAAAAATTAAATAAAACGTATGTAGGTGCGATTGTTGGCTCACTTATCTTTAAACATGTGCCTATACTGGTATTTAAAAAATAAATTATATTATTACTACGTATCCAATAATAATAAACATTACATTTATTACATTAATTTTTCATGATCAAAATAAACAGATTTCGTACCGGCAACATCACATGTTTAGACCAGGATTCTCTATTTAAAAATATATCTGTTCAATTTTATATAGCATGTATTCGTTTTTACGGTTCAAGTCTGACTTAAATGTAAACTTACGTGTTTGTAAAGATCAGACAAAGATCAGCATAACCGTTACTAGTCGGTAAATAATATGTATGTCGTACGGCTTGTGATTTACTTAAACCTGATGTGATAAACTATTTAAATTAAAATTCAATTTTTGAACGGAAAATATATTAATAGAATGATCATGGTAAAAACGGCGTATAAAAAACAAGTGACGATCTGAAATATACAAATGTGTTCTTTTTCTTTTAACGTTTTCTTCTCCTTTTTTATTAAATGGCTTTTGACACGAGAACATATTGAAACTCCTTGAACTTAATACTTATTGCATTTTATATCTACAATAAAAATTTGAAACGTACGAAGTCAACGCGATGGCTTTATATGAGAATACTGTAAATACGCAACATAAACTTTTATTGAACAAACGTAATGTTCACGGAAAAACATTATGTTAGGAGAAACAACGCGTATTAAATTTAATATCAGCTCATACGCCACCACTAAACTAAAACAACAAATAAAAGATGAATAGATTTTTCGTCAACAACGCTGGTCAGTTGCGGATTGCTTCGCAGATATGTGCAGGTTGCTGCATCATGATATTTTCCTTTACATTTTTTTTTTATAAAATTATTAATATTTCTTATACCATTCAAACTAAGCTCTAGGTTTGTGCTAGGATATGGTTCACAATAGTCGACTGACGGATTCGAACTCTGAATCAGGTCAGCGGAAATCTGTACCCTTAACCATAAGGCTATTAGCAATTGCATTGAAGGAAAACTGTAATTTATGCACTAATAAAATGACATGTTTTATGGCATAGTAAAGTCCAATTAGAATTCAAAGTGTAGCCTTTCTTTAAAAATTACTAACATTAGTTACAAAGTCGGCTACAGCTGATAACTTCGGATATAACAAGGCCGTGCATCTGACGCCGACGGCGGATATTAATGAGCAGCCCGGACGGAAAGGTGACAATATGATACTCGTCAAACATATATCAAACTATGTAATAGCATATGTATAGATAAATGCCGTGTTTGGATTATTAATTGTCATTTTTTTTCTGTTAATATACGTATTTTAATAAGAATGGATAACGTTTAGAATATGCAGATGCATGCAGGCAATGAATACTATGCGATTTATAATTTTTTAACCGCAGAATAGGTCCTCAATTTATTTTTTGTTACTAAACGACGTCTCTGATACTCCGGTTTTTATTATTTTTTTTAAATATCAACCAAAATTTAACTTACAAATGTTAAAATATGTTTCACGCCAGTTTTCTTTGTTTTTTACATTAATAACTAAAGTTGTAACATTATCAGGTAATACAAAATTGTTATTATACTAGTTTAAAACAATAATAAAAAAAGTAAAAAATTTCGACAGTGTATTTCCATTAAAACTGTTCAGTGATGCCCATTAACTCTCTGTTATAGAAAGCGCTGAACGCATTTTAATGTTTCGATTCAAAGGGAAATCGTGTTCCTCTTGATATCTAAATAAAAGAGCCAATAACCAAATGGTTGAGAATTCGAATTATAACCTACTACTACTAATGTTCGCAAGTTCAAATTTCGCACTTCGTTTATTATTGTAAACTAATACAAGCTTATTCAATTGTATCATATAGTAATTAAAAATTTACGTAAATTAACAACATTTTAGTATTATGAAAAAAAGAAACCATGACTCTTGTAGCTGACCTTCAATCCCCAAGTATCTAGTTGTTGCCTATACATAAAGAAGAGAAGTAAGACAGAACGCGTCGCAATCTTTATATTGAGATTTATATATTTTTACATACATAATATGTCATGTACGTGAAGTAACAACATTGACAAAGTCTAGTGAAACTCCATACAACAATTGACTAGACAATTTTAACTAGTTCCAAAGCAAATTTGACCAATGCATATATTTTACAACAGTATAACAACTTTTAATCAAATTGTCGTACTGCTTTAACATAGTTGCAAATTCCTTTCAACTTGAAAATAGGGATATTCCACTGGTACAACGGCTCGATAGTCTTGATCTCCGACACGAGAGATCGTCAACACCGCATGTTCTTCACCGGGTTCTGTCACGATATCGCTTCAGTCTCTATCTACTTTTGTATAACTTCATCATCAGCTCACTATACGTTCCTGTAGAGAGGCTCGGCCATAGTCAACTACGTTGGTCCATAGGTTGACTTCACATATATCTTTGCCGATATGTGCAGGTTGCATCATGATGTTTTTCACCATATGAATGTCGTATACATGTACATAACGAGGATCGGACTTAGACATGTTGAGTTCGATCCTATCCGATGAAAATCGCTAACAACTGCACCATCGACTCTCTATTATACAAATTATAACAAAAATAATAAATAGCGAAAAGTATTCGGCTGTTACAGAAATAACATCGCGCACGGTGTTACTAATTCGTCCTATTTGGTATTCAGAAAGCAAGGAAGGTGAATTAGTACCGGGGTATTGCGTTGAAATACTGTCTAATCTGATATTCCTTTGGCTTTGTGAAATGGCTACTACACTAAAGCGTACCTACAATCTCTGTGAGCGTACAACAAAATTAACATTAACACTGAGACTAGCCGTTGCTCCCGACTCCGACTGCGTGAAATTAAATAGAAAAACTTAATTAGTCGCGTATGTGTTCTTCCAAATTACAGTCTTTAACCATGCCAAATTCGGTTCATGGAGCTCCGTTGAACCGTTTTGGAAATACATGGTAACAAACGTCCATCCGCACCGTTTTCTTTAATAAAAATAAGAGTTTTAGTTCAATAGTCTTTGATGAAACTAAGATTTATATTCCTCAGATCACTTGCCTCATAACATCATTTTTAATCTTGAACTTATTCATTTGTAAAAGGCGGCTAAAACCTTTAGAATGCGGAGCGAAGTTAATAACATCAAATTACTCTCGGCTCTACGCAACCCTCCAGAAACAAAGGGGACGAGTTTACTTTTAAGTGATTTCATTGTGCACAGAACTGAACACGTATAATGATAAACTGTTATTATAACCAATTATGCGATAACTGGAAACAAATAAATGACCACTCGCCGAAGACATCGCTATTATGCGTTGCCTACTTTTAATTGGCAGAGAGGGAGACGTACAGAGAGGATGTTTTCAATTCTTATGTGTCAATTCCTTCGCAAAATTCACCTCCCCAGCCAATCTTTGCTGATAAGAAAGAGGTGGAAAGGGGAAGAGGACTAAATTTTGTGCTCTGACGCGCACTCCTCGTCGCTAGTCCGCGTGTATTTCATTAAAATACGGTCTAAGTAATGATTACGTGTTTTGTTCAATGTAATTAGAAAATTAATCGTTTAATTAATCTGATATTGTAAGACGTTGATTTATTTCTGAATACTGTACAGTATACAGTCTGTATTGAATTTGTTATTATCTATTTTTAATCATTTTCTAAATATGTTTCAAAGACGTTGCCCTTAATCAAAATTATAGAGAAAAGCACTTTATAGTTATCGTTTTGTATTGTATTTGATATTAGCTCTGCTAACAGGACTTTGAGAAAAGGCTATTTTCAGAACGACTTCATCGATCTGTATGAAATTGTATGAGGTATAGATATAGGTGGAGGAATGCCGTGCTAGATCTGCGTGAGATGCATGAAAGTAACTGGCAGGAGACGGCGCAGGATACGGGAGGTTGGCGTTATCTTCTGTCGGAAGCCAAGACCCAATTCGGGTCGCTGCGCCAGCGGAGTAAGTAAGTAAGTATAGACAGAACATCGTGTGAAGGAACACATAGACTATGAGTCTTTTTAAATTCCGTACACACGAAACCGCAGGGAACGACTATTTAATATAATTAAGAGCTATTAATAATGATTAATTAAAGAATTCCTGACAGTTTGGAAATCCTAAAACTCCAAAGTACTGAAGAGAAATTAGTTACCTCTTTGTTAACTTACGACCTCGCGTCCTTTTAAGATTTATATTGTTTTTGTTGTTTACAAATTTTGACCGTTAAGCAAGATTGATGGAGACCCAAATTAAATGTTCTATGAATCGAGTATTATCCGAAAACGGTCATAAAACTTAAATAATCTGTTGAGTCGATGAATCGTCATTAATTTCATCAAACTATGTCACTTTGTGTATCCTGGATGAGGGCGGCCGAAGACCGATCGTCGGGACGATCCTTGAGGGAGGCCCACGCCCAGCAGTGGGCGATGTGTGGCTGATATGATGATGACACTTAAATAAAAATAAAAGTACAATTCAAACAGTAAATCGTAAAAAAAAATCAACTGAATTTTTTAAACAACATTCTCAAATAAGTTGGGTAACATTTGTAAGAAAAAATAACTTTACGTATTTTATTTCTTTTATAAGAGGAAAGTTAACTTTCTATCATAAAGGGAAAGACAGTAACTTTAAGTTTCTGAATATTTTTAAATATAGAATTCAAACAAGATATGAGGAAAGCATCCTGTACCTTCATAGAGAATTTACTTTGTCTCTATAAAATGCTTATAAAAAAGACCGACCTTGATTGTTGACTTTATTTAATCATCCTGTATATGAGTATTAGCTTACCTTGGCTTTTAGCAATTCCGTCAAAGTCACTTTCAAAGAATGGGACGTGTTCAATGACGGAAATTCTTTTGAACCCATCATTTACATCGTTTCATTACACAAAGAAAAATATACTTACCGCTTTATTAGAAGAGAAACATCGCTACTCATTCCCTTCATACATTCTTATAAGAGATCATTTTAAAACGTTTATTTATTTTTTCAATTCAATTACTTGTTTATGACTACCCAAGCGGATTGGGCCAGTATTAATTTCCTATATATTTTCATTAAGAACGGTTAAAAACACTGAAACTTTTTGAAGATTTTATTGGCCTGGCCTACCTTAAAACCAAATGTAATTGAATTTAACGGTAACCATAGACACTTTTAAATACCTAATAAGCTTTTTAAATTACGATAGTAACACTGTCATTAATTATCTGGTTATTTTATATCTATTTCTGTAATTCAAGTTAAATTTTACAGATATATAAGCTTGGTTGCGTAGAGTGCACGTGTTTCAACCGGCGAAGCGTCAAATCTGATTTGGCGTCGATGTAACGAGCGAACGACGCGCCGCGCCCCAGCCGTGCCGCTCTCACTTAATTACAAACGCAAAAAGATTTCTCGTTAATAAATCCTTATTTAATTTACCTTATTAAGTCATTTAAAATTTGATTAAAGTGTTATATGGTCGATTAGGAAACAAAAAAAAACGTAACAAGGTTAACATCGCACGATTATAATAGCTAGGTGGAAACTGGGTCTAAGTGATTTATTATTATGATTTGAAAATGTAATATAATTTGGTCTTGCAACATTTATACTAAAGTCGTAATCTGTTTAATCAATTCATGTCACAGTGGGCTTCAGTTCCAACTTAGTTAACTATCAAATTACACTTAAACAAGCATTTACAACTTTCTAAAATTAATTATATTCAATTAAATCATTGTATAGACCGTTTCAAATATCTTGGCGGCTCAAGGTAGAGCGTAGAGCTGTCCCCTACAGCCCTTTATCTCAGCTACACCTAAAATGGTTTCATGAAATACATAAAAAGAATACTACGTAATTCCGAGCCGGCAACATATTTGGAAACCTCGATACATTCCAATTAGAGAGTTACTGAAGTAAATAGCTCGTTTATGCACGAATTAAGACTTTAGTGGTTTGAAACTAGTTTAATTAATTAAATTAAGCAATATCTTAATAATATCTAACTCTTGGTATATGGTACCTAATTGGATACGTGAATTAAATTGTTGTAAATCTTCTAAAGATAATGATATAATCGTGTGACATTTGTTCGAATTAAATTTCGTCTTATGATTTTTGTTTTATAAATTCTATAAAAAATCGCAATACTTGTGCAAGGAGTTTCAATAGGTGCGCTAAAAAAAGGCCATTAAAAAAAGAAAGAAGTTTTTTTATTTTTAAATTTGTTGTTGGTACATTTTTCTTTTGTCTTTTATTTTCATTTTCCTGTATTATATTTTCTCTTTCGAAACTGTGAATTTTATTGAAACATTTCAATAGTAAGCAAACAATACTTCTATCATGTAAAAAGTATTGTTGTCCTTATTTTCTCTAAGGGTATGAGGGGGATAATACATTTTTACATGGTGTTCCAATAATCAAAATTCACACAACGTTCATCACCCATTTAGTAATTGAACACCTTTTGTATTTCATTTCACTTACCATGTTGCTCACCTTTGTTAGTAACAAATAAATAACAAAATACATAATTATAACTTTATTTTTATTTAATGTTGCAACAAAGTTTTATTCAGTTACAAGTGCCCAGTACTACTGCCATAACTTATCAATTATCAAGTTTTATAATTCACAAATACATAGTGAACATTTAGAGAGATAAAACTCTATACATAAAGGCTTATCCGCCAATAGGATACACGTAATGTGCATTCTATTTATACAATTAAAAACTTATCAAACTAAAAAGTAACATTTTTTTTTTAATTTTCGATTAATATGAACTTATTAACTATAATGATAAATAAAAACAAGATTTAAATACATATATACCTAAAACGTAATTCTATAGACCAAAACCGTAACACATTTTTTTTTTATTAAAGGAATGATTTTTTTTATTTGCATTAATAATACGAGATAAACAAAAATAGCATACTACGCTAAAGTTACATTGATATTAAGATTTCATACAAACAATAGAAGGTATAAGGTTATTTTTCTAAAAGCCTACGTCGCATTTTTCAGAGTTTTTTTTTACATTGTCCTGTCTTTTGTTTTATGGTATAACTTTAAACAATCTAATATTCGACTTTGTGTAATAATTAATTTTCTATGAATATTTATGTATTTAAATCTTAAAGAAGAAAAATTCGACAACATATGTAAACAATAGTCACACTGATAGAAAAAAAAATAGTGTAATAAATAACGTTGTCTTAAATACATTTTGTACATGTTTTAAAAGAACGCAAAAGCAGGTTCGCTGCAAAAAGGAAATTTAAAATTTTGTACATAACTCCGCTGTAACTAAAATAGCTATTTACAGAGATCCGCTATTACATAAATTTGTTATTTATACTAAGGCAACGAGACGAGTGCAAGCAATTTAATTCAGTATTGTAGGATGCGAGGGAAGCACGGCGGTGATACTGTCATCATGGACGTTACTGGACATCCGGAATGAGGCCGTTCAAGTACTACGTAAGCAGATTTATTACAATTCTTCTTCCCCCCCCCCCCTTCACCCTTCCCCCTTGTTAGCATAAATAAGCAAAGCTCTGACAAAAGCACTTTTCAAAGTTAAAAAAAAAATAAAAAGAAAAGAGTTACATTGCAACTGTTTTCAGTTGAAATAACTTTTATTACATTCCAGAATCGTATGTTGGAGTCTCGTTAGCCTAGTATCATACAGCTACATACTAATTGAAACATATATTTTTTTTCAATTCATCAACTACTAACGTTTACAACACAATACCGTGAGATTTGAACGTCACATGAGTCGCATCACTCGGCTGTACGTCACAACTCTCATGTTATTGTGAACGTGTAGTAACATAGCTCCTTTAAAAAGGCCGGTAACTGCCACTACTATTAATACGCTATTTATCTCAAGCTGCAAATTGTTCTATATCTACCCTACTTACACAGACAACATATACAGATTTATATTTGATACAATATCGCAATATACATGTTGCTTTTATATAACCTGATTGCTATAGTTCAACTGTATGTTGAATATGAATATTTCAAAGTCTTTTAACATTAAGTATTTTGTAAGTATTGTGCAACACACTAACCTGCCTTAAGTATATCAGACAACAAATTACAATATGTTCCTAATGTTGAAATACCTTTAAAATTGTACCCAGTTCTGTTGGTTCGCAGGCGTCACCGGCTTCTGATTAGTAGCGCTGTAACACGAAGACATTAAATAATTAAAACACATTTTTTTTCTTACAACATACACGCTCCGACGTTCTTATGGTGAAGGAAAGTATCGTGATGCAACCTACACATATCGATGAAGAAAGATATGTGTGAAGTCCACCAACACACACTGGGCCAGCATGGTTGGCTATGGCCTAGTCACCCTTAATAATAGGGTAGACTCTGAGCCCCTCAGTGAGTCGTATAATGAGCTGATGATGATGACGATGATGATACAAATACACAGATACGACACGACAGACTGGTACACAGGCAAAGATTTATTATATACGATTTGGATGGAAATGGAACGAAACGAAAATGGATTAATTCCATTTCGAAACGCGGTCACTTTAAAACTTAAAGGTATTGAAGCTTTTCGTTGATCAATCTCATTTTTATGAACTTTATTATTTTTTTTAATAAGTTCATGAATAACTCCAAAAATTCATAACTCTATATACACTGTTGTGGCATTGGTTTTGTTTACATTTAGTACCGCGTCTGTTTGGTCGTATTTAAGTGTCCTAATAACTAGTAATAAACTTGTAATTAGACAAATTCGTAGTTACCTTGCGGAATTGAAGTCACCCCATTCAGAGTTGGTACTAGCAGGCGTTGGCAAAGCGGGGGTAGGAGCGTGCTGCGGTGATGGCGGCGGAGGAAGGCGGGAACCGCCTGGAGGAGGGGGCAGCAAGCCGCCCATAGATGCAGCGCCCGCGCGCTTCGGGCGACTACCTTCACTGCCATCCTTTTTCTGCAATTTACAATAAACAATCAACATTGTTACATCCTTTTTAGAAGGTATCTCTAGAACGGCAACATGGACCTTCATGGAATTTAGTACAGATGTAGAACATTATCTGAAAGTACACCCAGGTGTTAAGTTTTTTAATAACAATTTCATGGTGTCATGGTGTCATGGTGTGAGTATGCATTATCCAAACATGTTTCAAAAGTAATATTACTAACTTCTCTATATAAAAAAAAACATACAATAATATTGATGTATGTATAGAAACAGTTAAAATATAAAATACAATTAATATAATTACATTCTCTTATGCATAAAATAAAGCATTTAAAGTTGAGTGTACTTATGGTTCCATTTTGATAAGAATTAATCATGTAACAGATTTATTATTTTGCTGTTTGACTTATCATGTCAATTCAACATTAATATAAAATAATCGGAGCTGGTACACATAGACATATAGATTATATGTAAGCAATGATACATGCACATTCATAACTTTTAACAGATGAAACATTCATAGGAAAATTTTCTTACAATTGTATTAACATGATTCATCTGACCTTGAATCACTGAGGTAAAGTAAACATGAATGAAATGCCTATATCAGTACATGTTGATTTTACAAAAATTACATACCCCCACAATTACATAATTAATTATTAAAAAAAAATCAATTCTTCAAATGAAAATTGGTTCTGTTTAAATCTTTAAAAACGTATATTAAATACTCACAGTAATTTTCATGTTGATTTTGATGGTTTCTCCATCTTTAAAGCCCAGATCGAGATTTTGCTGCTGAGACTGTTCACCTTCTTGTTCTTTCTTGAGCCATTTGAAATGATCTTGTAATGCAACATTAAGATCAAAGGAATCCGACCTATCACCGAACCCTAAACCTATGTAAGCACTTCGACCTGAAATTGTGGAAAAGACATACCTTGTATTATTTTTGTTATGCCAAATATGAGAATGCTTGAGAATTCATTTCAAAATTTGATACCACAGGTTTACTGTAAAATGTGAGCAATACTTGTGTATTGTATTTTTTTTTAAACAATTTTTTCTTTATCAACTTACCATTGTCATCTTGGATTCTAACAACAAAGTATCTGGAACTGTCAGTTACAGCTTCTAAAGCCAGTCCTGGGTATTTATCAATAGGACATTTTGCAAATAGCTCTCCAGTTGTTTTGTCCTCTAACTTCATTATCAATTCATCGCCTTTCGCAACCAAGCGCATCCGCCCCGTCCATTGAGGCTCCTGTAAGTTCCAATCTGCTGCCCTTAAAATGTAATATAATTTAATTACTGAAGCTCTTATCTCGTAAACAAATATAGAATATTTTGTTTCTTACCTGTACCCTCTATTAGAAGTTCGTGGTGGAATCTTAAACACGAACACCTCATTCTTAACAAGTATCACACTTTCGTACGAATCCATTTTAAACAATCGATCTTCTCTTTTACTCGCAACCTTAACCACAATTACAAATTTGAGAATGTTATTACGCGGGATATTGGAACGTATATTAGAAAAATGATTATAATTTTTTAAACAATACTACTTCTTAACAAATATTTCGATGTTATATACCTACATATCTTTACAATTTGCCATCGTTTGACAATTTGATCTAGTTGACAATTTGACGTTGTGACGTGATTTTTACAGATTTTTTTTGGAAGTCTGACAAACCAACTGACAACGGCAACTTTTTTTTTAATATTAACTTTTGCTGAAGCAGTAATAGTTAACAATTTAGAATTATTCCAATAACCTGCCCATATCCTTAGCCTAAGTAAACTTACTTGAGAATTTGTGTATTACAGTTTTAGTAGGCATCCCTGATTCGATGAAGTTTTAGAATCTTTTGGAGGCTCTGGTATCTGGATATCTCCGGTTATCAATTTTGAAGTTACCAATTGTCAACGACACCATTATCATCACAAGCCTTAATTTTGTCCGAAAATAAGATTTGGCTTAAAGATCTCGTAACCAAGCCATAAGGATTATTTAAAAAAAATGACAATTGTGAATGTTTTTCTGTTTCGTGTTGTCATTGTCAAGTCAAATTTCATTTTTTGAGTTTGACTTTGAGCTTTAAATTTGAATTGATTATTCTTAAGTTTAAATAAGTTTGTTTTAAAGGTTAAGGTTAATTTATAACTGGTTTCACTCAAAATAATATTAAATACATGATATTTGTCCTTTGCTCCTTTTAAAAGCAATATCGTTTCATTTACAGGTAAAAAAGCTCAAATAAGAAAGTATAATTGTTACAATTTCTAGCTTGTTATTAAAGTTGTTTAATCTGTTCTTACAGGCATATTATAATGGCATACAACGTAAGTTAATCAGTACCTTTTATTAAATTAATTTAAAGGTGCCATTCTACGTTAATGTTAGAAACTTCACGAAATTTAAATATCGTACTAAATTTCGTATTTCGACCAATAAACAACTCACATCCAACTATGTCCAGCAATGGTCTACCCATTGTTGGACATAGTTGGATGTGAGTAAGCAAGGACATAGTTGGATGTGAGTAGCAAGGGATGATAATGGTGATGATAATCCAACTCTGAAGCGTTGTCAGAGACTTTATATTACTAATTACTGCAGTCATGGCACGCTGCTTAAATATTTCACCAATTCAGTACAGCCTGAGTTCAACCTATATTGTCACTTATTTTAAAACATTTATATAAGTTTAGATTACAGCTTGGACCAGATATGCTCACACCTATAAAACTCAATCCAATAGATGATTGTAAATCAAACTTAACTTTGGAAGAAAGTACAAAGTTTCTAAATTGTGAAGCAAATTTAGTGTTGATTTTTTTTAATGTTTACATATATTTTGGACCAAAATAATTGAATTTAATGCAATCTTTATCGCAGTATCTTCAGTATCTTCATTTCCATGAAGTCGGTTTGAGTTTACATTCTTCAGTGGTGTGCAACCTTTAATCCTTTCAATTCATGTATATTTTCCGGCTTTCCTTAAAGTTTCATACAAAAAGTTGGGCTTGTTAGGTTTTAACAACTAGTAATGTGTATGTATCTTGTGTACCAAAGCTTACTCATTTTATCACATATTTAGCACTTTGATTCCAAAAAAAGATAATATTGTTTTTAATTGAAAACGCCGTGTTGCACCTAATTCTCATTTAATTTACAAAGTTACCTACAACAAAGTGATATTTTTCTGCAGATAAAGGGATGAAAATGTGTGCTAAGGTCATAGTTGTAGCTTTTTACAAATTAGAATATATAGGTTAATGACCTTGATCTGTCAAAGTAAAATTAAAGTTTTATTATCTACAAATCGGCAACAGAAATTTTAATTTAACAATTCCATTAATTAGAATTACATGTTAATGTAACATAATAAGTGTAATAAAAAAAAGTATTTACTACGATTACCGGTGTTGAGTGTTGCTACTCGTGGCAACTTATCTTGATATTGAGCTTTGCGGAGTTGTCTGTGGTTTTAAAAATCATCCATAGGCATAAAAAAAAACAATCTAAAGAACATGGCGGTCAAGTCTCTATCAGTAAATATGCCGAGTTGTTTTACGATTACATTGTTTTTATGTCGTGCAAGATGTGATTATAGTGTGAAAAATTATTAATTTAAGTGACCTTTTAATAGACTTTTCTTAGTGACGATTTATGTTGACAATTATGTAAGAACAAAGACGCAATCAGTCTATCAATGATTGGAGCAAATACACAAATGCAGAAAAATGGGAGACTCCCATTATTTGGTGTCGATTGTAGTATTATTGTTTGCATTTCCGTTTTCTCTTCAAATTGAAAATTATGAATGTCCGCAGAAATGTGATTGTCTCGAAAAATATGTTGATTGTTCAAACAAGAATTTACTTTCTGTCCCGAGAATTCCAGAGTGGGTGGAACAATTGGACTTGAGCTTCAACCGACTAAGTGAAGAAGTTACAAAGTTTTTTGACAAACTAAATGCATTAAAAGTGTTAAAGTTGGATAAAAATGGTTTGCATCGTATTCCTGACTTTCTTAAAACGAGTCAGATTGAGGAAATCAAGATGAATCGCAATGATATCGAATCGATAGACGTTGGGCACTTTTCAGCAAACAATTCGATTACTTCTTTGAGTTTCAACAGTAATCAAATAAAAGTGATTGATGAGGGAGCTCTAAATAATTTAACAAACTTAGTTATTCTAAAGTTAAATCGCAATGAAATATCATCTCTTCCAAATCACTTATTCATGCATCAAGCTAAGCTGGAAACTTTGGAACTAAATCACAATAAATTACATGTTATAAGTGGTCTGCTGTTTCAAGGTTTATCTAGTTTAACAACATTGAAATTAAAATTCAACAATATAGATACTATTATGGATGGGGCCTTCTATGGATTTAAATCGGTTAAACTGTTGCAATTGGATCACAATAGGATTAAGATAATTTCTAAAGGATGGATGTATGGATTAGAATCTTTGAATACATTATCACTTTCAAATAATGTTATATCCAAAATTGACTTAGACAGCTGGGAACTTTGCAAAAACTTGGAAATACTTGACTTGTCTCACAATTACTTAATGGAAATAGAAGGTCGTACTTTCCATTACTTAATTAATCTTCACACACTTAATCTGAGCTTCAATAATATTTCATCTGTATCTCAGGAAGCCTTCAGTGATATGACACAATTGCAGACATTGTTATTAAATAATAATAAGATTTCTTGGACTGTTGAAGATATGTCGGGTCCATTTTCCAAATTACAAAACTTAAAAGTATTCAATCTCTCTGCTAATCATATAAAATCGATAAACTCCAGAGCCTTTGAAGGTTTAACTAATGTCTTGGAATTAGATTTGAAGGGAAATAACATAACTTCTATCCAACAACATGCATTTGAGAAAATGACAAAAATCAAAAAATTTCATCTTAACTCATCATCTTTGTTATGTGACTGTAATTTACTATGGATAGTTAAATGGATAAGGGACAAATTGGACCAGAAATTTGTTACTGCAACTTGTGCTTATCCATCAGAGCTGCGTGGGGCTCTGATCTCCAAGCTTAAAGAAGACAATTGTGGTGATTCACCAAAGCCAAAAATTGTTGAACATCCCAAATCACATCTTGCTATTAAAAGTAGATCAGCAAATTTAATATGCACAGCAACATCTAATCCATTTAGTAATATGACATTTCTATGGAGGAAAAACAATGGTAATGTGAGTAACCCTACTGTCTATGAGAATGTTACCATGACTAAAAAGGGGCAACCACAAGCCACATCCATTTTGGTGATACCCAATGTTACTAATGGGGATGCAGGTCGGTATCAATGTGTTGTGAGTAATAAATTTGGGACAACATATTCAATGAAGGCTAAAGTAAATATTGTAACCTTTCCTCGATTTATTAAAACTCCTACAAATGTAACAGTGAAAACTGGAGAAACTGTTACATTAGATTGTGCGGCTTCTGGTGATCCAGCTCCAGAAATTTCATGGAAGAAGGATGGCGGCAATGACTTCCCTGCAGCTCGAGAGAGGCGAATGAATGTAATGCCCTCAGACCCCAGGTTTTTTATAGTGAATGCTAAAACCACAGATATGGGCATTTACAGTTGTGCTGCTAAAAACCATGCAGGTACTATCATTGCAAACGCGACATTAACTGTTCTTCAAGAACCATCTTTTATAAGAGCAATGGAAAATAAGGAAGTTGTAAGTGGTGAATCTGTTGTTTTACAATGTATGATAACAGGTTCACCTAAACCAGTGTTAAAATGGCTGAAGGACGGAGTGCCCATAGTGCACACAGATCGCCATTTCTTCTCTGGTGAAGATCAACTCCTAATTATAATTGGAGTTGAACAAAATGATGCTGGAAAATATGAATGTGAGATTACAAATGAGTTAGGTACAAAAAAAGACACAATAGAAATGAAGGTGTTAACACCAGTTTCAATTATGGTGAATGAAGAAGACATGACAGGTATTATTATAATAACAGTGGTGTGTTGCGCAGTGGGAACATCTATAATTTGGGTTGTGATTATTTATCACACACGAAGACGCATGGCACGAGCTGTGCATACTTTTCCCGGTGAAAGTGTAAAAATGACACAGGTGGTTCATAGTGATTGTGATTCACCACAAATGTTCCCAGACAATTTGTCCGAGCATTCGTCATGTAAGGATAGTGGAACAGGTGATTCGGCTAAACAGACAAGCTTTGATGGTGTACCCACTGACAGAAGTGAACAAGTGCATTTTGAGACTGCAGTTTGCAGAAGTTACTCCCCAGTGCCCGAGGCCCACAAACTTTTGCCCTCCTCATTCAAGCCCTCTATACAAGTGTGTGTAAATACATCTGTAACACCAGCTACTTATAGTTTTTCTAGTCACAGTGGTAATGTTTAGATATATGTGTAAAAATATTAAAGTATATTAGCAGTTTTTGAGTTTCACTAACTAGAGATTTTTGTAAATTCACATATTATTCATGAAAATATATTTATTTAAGTGAAATTTAAGAACAAACTATTCATAATTTTCTTTACATTGGAATCTCAAAATTGTTTTTTCCACCGTCTACTGTTAAACATAAGATAAAGAAGTAAGTAATTTATATCTCTAGGCAGTGAAACAGAATTAATCTAGGTATTTAAAATATTGATTGTGTAGTACAAAATATAACAAACTTGCCAGTATTGGTTTGATGTAAAAGACTGAATGTCGTTTATTTGTATGGTCATTGTTATTCAAATATTGATAGGCAATAAAATATTAATTAGATTTTAATTTATTTCTGTAATATTCAATTAGTATTACAAGCCTGGACAATTTTATATTATATTAGTGATCAAATCGGGAGCTTGATTACACATGGGAGATTGTTAACTAATCCTAATGTTATTTTTGCTTAAAACACCTGTTCAATATGGTTTTAAATGTCTTTTCTAAAAATATTGCAATGAATGATAAGAAAATATGTGAAAAATGGATAAGTTTCTTAAACACCGATAACAAATATGTTGTCTGTTACTTTTTAAACCTAAGTTTCTTACTGACTACTTGTTAGAAAAAAAGTGTGCTTCAGAAAAATAATTGTACAAATGTCCTTGCACATCATTTAATTTTGGTTCCGTTTCTTAACATATTAAGAGTTTGATTATAGTTAAAAAATTGAGTTATAAATTGGGTATTATGTCATACTTATTGCAATTTTATTGTTTACGAATTTTAAAGTTATGAAGCTTTTGGCGAAATTAAAAAAAAAACATAGCTTTCCAATGTCATTTTTTTTAAATATATTGGTCCAGTAGTTTTTGGGCATTATTGGTTACATATGAAAATATTAAATATAATTTTATTTATTAAGATGAATATCAGGTATTATAAAAAAATTACAAAATATATATAGAAACGGAACTTTCAAAAATATTAACTTTGTCGTAATACACACACACAACATAAACATTTGTATTTGCATTCATTTTCTTAAAAATGCAAAAAAAAATTGTTTAATACTTTGTACAATTTGAATGGAACATTGGACTTGGTAATAAATAATAAGTACTAATTAGTAATTAGCAAGTAAGTTGTAGATGAGCATTTTAATGTTAAATTTAAAAGGAGTGAGATTTTAGAATATGGGCACAAATTATACTGTTTAATTTAAAAACGAATAGTGTAGGAATCTGATTGACTTATCTTGTTGAACCCCTTGCTTGACTAATTAGTAAACAAAAGTATGTATTAAAAGTAGATGTTAAAGAATACAGCGAAAATTTAACTGATAAGCTAAAATTAATAAACCATGTTAATTCTTTGCAAAAAAAAGACTTACACAAGTTTTTTGGCAGAGCCTGAAGTGATGTTTTGCGTGTTATTTCATAAATTAACAGAATATTGCTAGAGTCGTTAATCATTACAGATTTTATGAAAAACTTTGTGTCTTGAAATATGATAGTTTCAGAGAAAAAAGCTAAGTGGAACAATAAATTATAACATCTGAAATAGTTATAAAATGGCTTTATTTTTAAAATCGATGACAGTGAACTGAATTATCAATTTGTTTCAAGTGTTGATTTCTTAATAATTACATAATTTGTTTATTCTTTCCTTTGTAACTATTTATTTAGGATTGTTATTTAGTTGTCAAGTAAATGTATTGGAACATTACGCACATTTCTATTTGTATACGTGTTTTTTTTTTCGATTTCGTTGCTTTCTCATTTATTTTCATTATTAAAAAAAGATATATACTATATCGGATTCTTACGACCATAATTTTTTCAAATAATTAACAATCGCCAATAGAAAAATCAGTGTGTAGTTATTTCATAAACTTTAGTATTTTTGCGTGATTTTACCATAATTTTCAAAGTTAAAAAAAAAGTATGGTTAATTAGCATCTGTAGTAAATATTAGAATTAAGCAGTTTTGTATTATTTATACATTGAATATAAGGTTACTACTATTTATATACTTTATAGAATAAAATCGTCCTTAAAACATTGGTTTCTTTTCATTAATACCTTTACAGCCCAGAACAAGGGGCAGCCCCAACTGCTGTACTGCTGCTTACAGACGACCTCAGCGAGCCCAGTTACCTGTTCCCTGTAGTCAAAAATAACGAGTAAAGTGTACTAGTCCCAGTGCTACTGAGATTAGACGAAAATATGTATTTTTTAAACACGTATATTTCTGAAAATGTCTTCTGTTGTTTAGCCCGGTTACGGTCAACAAAACTACGGTGGCCAACCAGCTGGTCAATTGGAAATTGGCCATGGGCCGTACCCGTCTGTTGGACCGACAGGTGGAATATCACCACAAGTGCAGCAGTGGTTTGCTGCAGTAGATAAAGATCAATCAGGCTTCATATCAGTTGCCGAGTTAAAGTCTGCCTTGGTGAATGCTCAGGGTCAAAATTTCTCTGATACTGCATGTCTACTAATGATTGGTAAGAATATTTACATTAATTCAACGCCTCCATACATTACATGAATCAAAAAAAAATCCTTTTCATTAAAATGTTTGTCCCCATTTATTCCAATTAGATTTACCGAAATTTATTTGCAAAAAAAAAATTGTTTGTCCTAAGCTTCCGGTATATATGCATATATTGTACCTAGGTAATCTAATCAGTGATTTTTATAATCATTACAGGAATGTTCGATAAGGACCGCTCCGGTCATATAAATCTGGAGGAATTTGACAAACTGTACACTTACATAAATCAATGGCTTGCGGTTTTCAAAACATACGATACTGATCAATCTGGACAAATTGACGAACAAGAATTGTCAAAAGGTAACAAATACTCCTTTATATTTTATCCTGACATGATTCACTTTGGTGTGTATATTGCTCAAAACTTGTAGTCAAAAATTTAATATAAAAAAAATTACTATAACGTTGGTAAAGTATACTACAAGATATATATAATCTCCGAAAAAAGGTTGTAAATAATCTTTTCATATGTTACAGCGTTGACTCAAATGGGATTTCGATTCACACCCGAATTCATCAATTTCTTATCAAAGAGAAGTGATCCGAAAACTGGATTGGTATCAGTGGACAGTTTCATTGTGCTGTGCGTTCAAATGCAACGTTTCACTGAGGCTTTCAGAGTGCGCGACACGCAACAGAACGGAACTGTGACAATAGGCTTTGAAGACTTTCTGAATGTAGCACTGAGTTGCTCGATATAAAACTATCAGAACAGATATCTCTGGAGGCTTCACATTGCTATGAAATAGCAAATTAAAACAGGTTTAACGCATACTTCATATTTCTCTCTTGGAATCATCTGAATCACTATTGGGTGAAAAGCAACTACTCAAGTTTTTTTTACTTTTACAATCGACATGAGCCATTGCTTTAATTTTTATTCCACAGCTTAAAGCTAGATAGAAAAATAAAATGCAATATCTGTAAATAACAAAATCAATGTATTTTACTTTTTATCCGATTCCCCTTTTACTACTTATAAAACGGCTTAACTCACATGTCGGTTTCGGTACCGATTAGTGTCAGTGAGCGGCGGGTCGCGAACGCGTTATAGTACCAATCTCACTCACCCTGAATAGCCCCCGATGGGCTCGAAACTAGTCGGTACTGACACCGATTTACACGTGAGTTAAGCCGTTTTATAAGTAGTATAGTGAAATGTCTGAAGAAAGTTTTAATAGTTTGATTTCCGTTTTATTTATTTTCTTCACAATCCTAAAAATCCAGTGTTGTATCTGAAAAAAAAAATAGAATTACTATTAATCGTGAGTGAATTTTTTAACACAAATTAAATAGGTCAAAGCCACATTCAAAATTTTATTAGAAACAGAACTTACTGGCATAATTTCTCTTTCTTATCGCTTCGGTTTTCTCAAGTGAGAAAACTACTTCTTGAAAGTTTTTAACTGCATTTCTCATATTATTCTGATGCTGTACATTCTCAGGGGCGCTGTCGTCCAGTAACGTGTGAATTGTTGGTATTTCATCTAATTTTACATTCTTTATGTTATTAGGTTTAAACACAATTGAAACTTTTCCTGTCTTTGGATGTATACTGAACGGTGATTTGAGAAGATGATTAAATCCTTTTGTAACATTAACGTCTAATCGTGGATAACACAATTGTATTTTAATTTCTTCTAGCAGATATTTTATCTTCCTTATAGCATTTCCATTCTGGAATATCAAAAATGTTTAATGTAATTAGAGTTGACATATATTCATAAAATGGTAGTATGTGAAAACATATCTATGACTAACTATTTCCCTGCTTCTGCATAGCATTCCAGATGATGAAGCAAAAGTTGTCATTTCCATTCATCAATGCTGTAGTTGCTGAGATACTAGAGATGAGTATAACAATGTCTTCGCTCTATCTAATAGTGTATGGATAAAATAAATTGATATTTTATATCGAGCATTGGGCAGATAAGGTGATGATGGTGATGACCCAGCTGATATTGATGTAGCACTTTTTTCAAGAATATTTTGTTCAGTAAACTTAGTTTCTAACTCAGTTGTAATTTAATTATAATAACTACAGTTTAAAAACAAACATACTTCTCTTAAATATGAATCATATATATTAATAAATGTCTTCCATCTTTCCAAAGATGATTCGGATAATTTCTCCAAACTTTTTCCTACTTGCTCTCTTAATGCATCTTCAGGGATCATTTTGAGAAATTTTTGTAATCCGCTCGGTGTTGCCAGAAATTCTTGATCTTGTATTACATCATCAAAATATTTGTCAATAATACCAACAGCTCTTCTGTCAAATTGTAAATTCAACAGATTAGAATAACTTTTTTTAACCAAAAAACAATAACAAGAACTAATCGGATGCAAGTAGTATCAATTCGTAAAAAAAAAACATTTTTTTTAAACTGAAATGGTAAAATAAAGAAAGACATGTGGCTGCACCTTGGCCAGATTGAAGTAGCAAAAAAAAACTAATATATAAGTTGAAATAATTTACCTGATACTTGAATGTAGATTATCAGAACCTAAATGTACTTTTTTGTTCTGATTGTCACCTCCTATTATCAAACAAAGGTAATCAGCTATAGCTGCTCTTCCAGGACTGTCAAGTGTTCTTGCTTCATAATCTGATACCCAGCAATGAATACCACGTCGACCCGAAAATACCCATAGTATATTTTGAAAACCGAAGTCATCTTGAATATAGAGAACACAAGAAATTTAATATTTTCTTTTAAATGTCTGATGTAAAGGGTGTAGATGTATGTGTAGATAATTTTATTTCTTATAGATATTTTTGTTAGAAGTCAATTAATAACAGAGAAAATTAATAAAGTACATATTAAGCAACTGAAAATTATTTTTCCTACTTATTCTTCTCACTTTATACCCCAATTTATGCTACTTATTGGTGTAATTTTAGAACCAAATAATTGTAAATGTGTAAATGGACTACAATGAAATTAAGGCCATTGAAGCTATGTTTACCTTTTAATGATTTCTGAATAATTTCACATGCAATGACCATAAACTTCCAGCATTTATCACACACCTTAGCCTCCTGACAACATGTGCGCACTTCATCATAATCTGTTAAATCAATATCAAACACTAACTCCCTCGCTAAGACTACTGCATCATGACGAGATATTGAAGGCCTGTCAAGAATTAAATTATGTTTATAAGTTCAAATCAACAAATAGTAGTTACTAAAAAATAAAAGGTACAATACATACTTATTGTTATATACAGCACCAATATCCAATTTATGCGGACATTTCTTCTGCAATAAAGCCTGAAATTCTTTCTGATCATTTATTGATAAATATCGTATGTAAACATCATCGGCTAGTGTAAATGACAATTCTCTGTTGGATAGTGGCTGAGGACTGTTTCCACAAGCAAGCCATCTACAGAAAATACTTTGAGGAAATAATCTTGTATAGTAAACTGGGAGCATATCTGGGAGTAAATTTTCATCGTGGCCCACCTAAAAGAATCATAAATAGCAAATCATTATAAGCCCCAATAACTTTGTAAAATATTTGTAACCGGCGATGCCACTTACCATGTTTTTCCAGGTTTTGCTAAAAATGATCCTTATTATTCTTAAATTTAGGATATTACCACAAAATATCTACAATAATTAACAGATTTCCAAATCGGTAAAAAAAACACTAATGTCAAATGTTTGAAGTTTAAAAAGTGTTTGGCGGGAAACCAAAGCTGATTTTAATTGATTTTGTTACCTACAGCTAAAGGCTATGGCTGTCAATCCTCGAGCCAGCGGTAAACTTAAGCATAATTGTAACGGAATATTATGTGCCTTTTTTTACAAGCAAATCATAATCATAAGTGTTATTTATTTTACTAGGTGTTTTATTTTAGTCTTTTAACATACTGTACTATAGTAATGTTAAAATCCGCACAGTAAACATTATGTTAAATAAACTTGAGGGTAATAAGAAATTATTTGTGTTCCGAAAATATCTTGCATCATTATAAGTTTCACGAAAAGTTGACTTACGATAAAATGGAACTTAATATACGAAAAACCTTTATTATTGCTGCGACGCTGCCATGGCGTAAGACTAATTTCATAGTTATTTATGTTGTGGTTTTATTTGTCCCATAATATTTTAATCCTATTTTTACAGGTTCCATTTCTGATTATTATGAAAAATTGTCTGCCACTACAGCAAAACTGATGACAAAAATAGTGACGATTCTTATGAAAAAACCTTTAATCACCTCTTTGATTTTTTTACTTGTGGGATGCTTTTTAACGATACCCCTCTTAATTTCATTGGTACTTTTGGCTATAGTTTTTGGAATCATCGCTATTATTATCGTAGTGCAAGGTAAAATGCTAAATTTAGATGATTTTTTTTATTTAAACGATATATAATGTACCTATTAAATACATATTTTTTTCAGGTATGATAGTGTTCGTTATAACTGTAGCAAGTTTGCAGGGCATTTTGATATTCTTTTTAATTATATCATTTGTGTCTTATGCAATATAGATCAGCACCTATTACACCCGTTTGCTGTTGTAGTATTGGGTTGTTCGCAGTTTTGGTACATGGATATTTAAATTTGGTTTGTTCGTGATTAAACGTATTAACGTAACGTATATTTGAATATTATTTATTTTTATATACAACTACATTAAAAATGTTTGTAAGGTTGTTAAAATTTATTAATCTGTTTCAATAATGTATCGATTTTCATCGTTTGAAGTTTATATTATCTGTGGAATTTCCCTACAAAACTTATCTTTCAATTTCAATCTTTCAATGAGAATGGAGAATGGAGAACTAAAAACGACCTTACTGACTTATACTGACTTAGGTAACTCGTTGCATTGCATTTGCAGTGTTGATTTTCAAAATTTTCCATGTGCCGATTTTCTTTAACATTCATAGTTCATTAGTGTTGTGCCTACTGCAATGGAAATTTATATACAAGGTCAGAGTTCATGGTGGCATCGGTGATGTAAATATGACTGTAAGTACTGGTGTTCTTGTTATATGTAAAATTGTAAAATGATTATTGCTTAAGCAATGGTTTAACATGAATTTACAGAATTGTTGAATGAATTCATGAAGATTTTATTTTTTTTTACACATAAAACATTCAATTTCCTGCAGTCGCCTTTGTAACCGAAGCTTTTTGTATAAGATTGATGTTTTTTTTCCATGAGCTCAGAAAGTATATAAACGATAAACTGTATGAGAAATTGCTTAAAATTGCTTTTAGGTAGAAGATAATCTAAAACATGGACCTACGTTTTAGTATTATTTTTAGAGAATCACTATTCTTTTTCAGGTATCAACATATAAGGCTAAAGAAGCCCCGAAAAATTAGATCTGTAAGTATTCTACTTGGACTTCATAAACATTCATGTTAATTATTTATTTCACATAGACAAATATTTTCTTAATTCTGAAATGCGATGACCATTCAACATAATATAATAAATGAATAAAACATACTCAACTAAATGATCCATATGGATAAATTTACTGTTTAGAAATATTTGTTATCAACCATGTTAAATACAGAGTATATTTGGTCAACATATAAAATTGGAAAGTCATATAGAAATCAATATATTTTAAATGCTATTTTAATGTAATATAAATTACGGTTTTTTACACAGTGAAAGTATTCAAGATAAGATACCATTTTTTGTTTGGTAATTCCCCTAAGAATGTTAAATTAATTACAATGACACTTTCTCAGTCTATAGAATGTGTATTTTCATATCAACCATACATGTTTAATATTTGTGATCTGACAGTATCAATTTTATAACAGTCTTGTTTGTTATAAGTTAAAATAGTATAACTTAATAGTTTGTTTAACTATATCATAGGAATCTCTGCTGTTTTTACTACAGTGACACAGAAAAAGTAAATAATGTGAAACATACATGTTACTTAAGTTACACATAAGATGGGACATCACGGTGGCTTGACATATATGCTGATATGTTTTGTTAAATCCTGAACCATCGTTTATTTGTAACTTTTCTTAATTAATCAGCTCTAAATTTAACATAAGGCCTTTAACATTTCTCTAAGGCTTTGTAATAAAGCATATTATTATAAATGTTTATTTAAGAGGCATATGTTTTATAGGGCAGTTCGTCAAGCTGGCGGCCCTCCAGGATGCGGCTCGCGCGCCTCCGCTAGCCCCGCGCGCTGTTCGCCACGTCGCCACGATCACAGGTAACATTACACTTAGAGTTCACTTACTTTCGCTAAGACTCTAATCTATACTTAGGGTTGAAAAAAGTTGTGAGGTTCTACTCTCTTGATATAAAAAGGAAAAAAACATGGTTGTGGACATGCCTATAGTTGTAAGCATCTGACTACGGTTTGCTTAGTGGGGATGTAATGAGCGTACCATTACTTAAAATTCTATCATCTCAGTACTATTTTTTACAAGTTTCAACCGGACCTAAGTTTTTTTTTTAATTGAGTTTAAATTACATGCCTTTCTTTCATAAAACATTCTGAACAATTATGGCATTATGGCTTCTTGAGACATACTTGTTGACATTTAAATCGCTATTATGTGGTCATTCATTTGGCCTTGATACTGTTTGGTCATTTTTCATCGAAGATACACTTTTTGGGTATTCATTCAAGCAACTGATATCACATTATGTGTGAAGACAAGGCAGTGTTAACTCCTCCTTAGATTTCAATTACGGTGTCACATGCAGACGTCAGGCACGTAACGCGAGTTAATTGAAGTTAAAGACCGGTGTATAGTCATAGCACTGGCAATTCGTAAGAATGACTCATGGCAAACAAACGAGTTGTTAGTCAATGCGCACACAAATGGTAACCAGTGGCGGGCTATGATATTAAAGCTTTGGACCGTGTTGTATAACCGTGAATTTTAACTGTCGTAATACGTCTATACGAATACAGTTGTCTCAGTTTTTATCAAAGTAATTGAAAGGGATGACATTTTTTTTTATAGGAATTTACTTCTCTGTTTTCACTAGAGGTCATTTTTCATTACTCGTATTTTCGGTGCTGACATTTGTTCTTTATTTTTGTTACGTCTGCCACTTCCTGCCATTAGGGAACGTGAACAATTCCGCCACAAATCTATTTAGGTCTGATGTCATCTGTTAACTCATGTTTTTTTTTTAATGTAAAATAATCAAATAGGAAAACAGTAAACCGGTTTATTCAAACGTGTCAATCTAATGACTTTGTAATTGAAAGTTTCATTTTATCTCGATAGTCTAATGTTTATGAATATCTCGAGTCTTGTTTATTTTAGGATTCCAGGTATAAATATCTAGGTAAAGATAACTATTGATTTAACAGGTAGTGAACGGGTAGTTCTAGGGTACGGAAAAATTGTCATCTGTTTAATTAATTATGCTGACATTACTTAGACGGTGAAATGGTACGTAATAAATGTTAGAACAGTATGAATGGAATTCCGGGAATAATTAATTTAGTATTGCGGGCAATGTCCTCGTTTTATGGCCGTAATACATTACAATGTGTGTCGGCTCGTAACACAATAGTTGGCACTCGTCGATTTACAGGCTACTGAAATAGTTCACATTTTACCGTTCTCACGTTATTTATTTGCACAAATTAGCTATCTTGGCATGTTAAAACGTATCTATAACGTTTTTAACATTTGAAATAGTTGCTGTTGTGTTCATGACATGATCGTAAATCTAATTTAAAAATGTATTAAATTAAAGCAACAAGTGATGTCATTTTAAAATACTAATCAACCGGCAGTCACTAGATGTCTCATCGTATCGAAAGCCTACCACGGTTAAAGTGAGGAGTCTAGGCGGTTTTTATCATTTCACTAGCTAGAAACACACTACTAAAAATTATATTGCAAATTAAGTTAGCATTAATAAATATGGCATCGATTTAATTTTTTAGTACGTTCGTGAAAAAATCATTGTGATGAAGTTTAAAAGAAAGTTGGAAACAATGAAGGAGGCTTCAAAGTGTAGGGCTTATGAATGAAGGGGATAACGATCTGGCAGCGTGCCAGGGGTTATTCTGGGCGGGCGGGTGGTCGGCGCGTGCGCCGGCGCAGTCCAACGCCGCGCTTCCTCTCGCGCCTGTCAAAATAACGTTGCGATCTAGATTCCCATTTACCTTTTCTTTTTAACTATTAAAACATAAAATAATTGAAGATACCGTAATTAGGTGATTTATTTAAGAGTTAATTTTTGTGTTATGTTTTTTTTCTTCTAACGTCTGCCAATAGTTATTGTTAGAAAGTTGAGTCATTTCTAAATAAAAAGCTTACCACAAAGCAAGATTATAATGTACAGTTTTTTTAATAATATTACATGATATATGAGAATGTTAGTTTGAAGTGGATCGAGTCATCAACGTAGTTTACAATCAAGAAAGCAATGAAAGGTATTGCTGGTATTTATGTGAACCGGTTGCATGAACATAACAATCCGCTTTGCTTTATGACAGCCCTTCCAGTATTTTAACCAGTGGTTATTTTGACATTTAAATATGAACTTGTATATCAACTTAACCAGTACAAAGTGTGTTTGGTAAACATTATTAAATGTATGATTAACTGTTCGTTAATAAAGTTTAAAAAAGCGGACTTGTTCCGAGTTATAAATTGTTCAATTAAATGCCGTTAACTTTTGAGAGCACTTAAAAATGTAAGAATTTTATAAAATCAAGTTGGCACAGTTATTCAAGAGACGATACTGAGTAAAGACATACTCGGGTCAACGTTTACATAACTCGCTTGTGTTTAATCTGCGTCGTAGTTGCTCAACTATATACATAGATTACTTTTTACATGATTTTTTTTTCTTTTTCACAGTGCACCTTTTTTTTAGTTTTTTTTTTCTTAACAAAAACTAAATCGTTTGGGCCAATTAAGGCCATAGACAAGGCCGTGGGTGCGTTAGTCGAGTGTAGTAGCGGGACAGCCCAGTGCGGAGGTGACCCCCCTATCATACCGATGCCAACATATTGACGACATCCTTATTTTTATTGGCGATGCGAGCGAGTGCGACGACCGGCACCACCTCCACACTAGAGCTGTGCGTGTGGCCTCGTAACCGTTCTATTTACAGGACTTTGACAAAATAAACTGCGTTTTATTACACACGATTAGATAACGCATTTAGCTAAGCTTCTGCAACTTTGTGGTCGTGAGAAACGTTAATCAACTTACGGTTTAAAAGGTTAAATCATAATTACTAGCAAACTGTAATTATAATTTTATAGTTCAAAGTTTTTTCTATAAAGAGAATTTTTCGTATTTCATAATTTGAAATCATTGTTTTTAATCAGCGTTCGAATTTAGCGTAATATAATTATGAATACCATAATAGCGTTTATAGAGTAGTGGCTATTGAGTTGTTGAGCATAATATTATATTGTTCAGTACGTACAGTAAATTTCCACGATTCGGTGTCATTATCGAAATCAATGACGTTTCATATTATTATCTGGATGGCTTATAACGATGATTAGCGGGGTGGCCGGCGCTCAGTGCACGTCCGCAGATGTTGTAAATGTGGACTGTTTGTTTATTGTTACGTCTTGAATACCCATGTGCGGTGTGAGACCGGGACTCGGTGTGGGATACAGTGAAGGCAGCGTATGTGGCATGATGAGCGAGAGGCGAGCCCGCCCGCGGCCGCGCAGACGCAATGATATGCACGACAAACAGCAGGATTTGCTTCTCGCTTGGAGTGACGGTAAGTTTTGAACATGAGCAGAATGTTAGTATTTTAATACAGATGATAAGACAGTGAAAACTCACCTTACGATTGGTTTATTTGTCATCGGTGTTTAACGGCAGCATCTTTGAATGTCGAGATAAAATAATTCGTACCGTCTTAATTTGTTTATTTGTAATGCAATTTTTTGTTGTTGTGTAGATCTGATTGTTTTTGTCTTATAAGATTTTTTCAAGGCACATTTTATCAAATAAATGTGTTTTAATTAAATTTAAATACAGAACAAATTGAAAAGAATCTTTTTTTTTGCAACTTATCAACACTCGTTTTACGTGTTACTTTGAACTTTACCAACTTACTGTTTAGATTCAAATTCCTTTGATAACACGTTATTTATACTCATTAATTTGGTTTCGTAGGAACTGATGTAATTGTTTTTTTTTCTATTATCGGACGTAATGGTTTACCCTTGAATGAATACAATTTGTTAAGAGCTGCAATGGGCTTTGTTTTTAATTATGTTCAAACTTGTGATAATACAATGAAAATACATACTTATGAAAATACACTATAGAATTAAATTTAAAGTTTTAGATTGTTATATATTTCTTATACGAAAGTCTCTTTTTCTTATACCAGTAATCGTCTTATTTGCATATCAAATACGTTGCTTTATGATTTTTTTTTAACAACAAAAAAACTTTCCAGTATTGCATCGAACCCTTTCACTTTGTGACGTACGTTTTTGTGTAATGAAGCGATAATTTAAAGATAGATTGCAGTACTCTAGACAAGTATTTAAATTAGATACATTACAATTACGTACATACGGTAAGTCACTTTCTCCGTCTCCATGAGTCGCGATGTCGAAGACATAGTACTAATGAGTACGACTGAGAAGCCGCATTAGTACTGCAACTATGCTAGTTTCACACGAAGACATAACACGGCAAGGATAAAACAGAACGCAGTACTGCTACTGTTTTAACGCACACTTACAGTCGGATCAGAGCTAAAGAGAGAATTACGTTATTTATTCGTATTCCATTAATAAAATCTTTGGTAAAATCTTCAAAATATATAGGAATATATACGGCAATCAACATATAGAATGCAACTGTTGGTCCCATACATCCATACACATTGATTTCGAATAACGATCGCGGATTGAATTTAAATTAAATGTTACAATTAAAAAATTTAGAAGCGCCAATAGCGTAATGATTATGGGTACAGACTACCGATGTAGCGGTCGCTGGTTCCAATCCCACCATTCGACTATCGTCATGAACTATTCCTAATACAAGCTTTTTCAAGCTTACCAGGAATGGTTATAAGAAAAATTTGTAAAGTAACAAAAATCTGCTAATATTAAAAAAATGATTCTTCGCCTATGAGTGCTGTCTCGATTGTTCTACCTTCGTGTGAAGCTAGCATTAGTACGGTAGTGAGGACACCGCTAACATTCTAATCATGTAAGGGAGTCAGTCAATGCCCTTAATTAGTGCATCTGTTTGCTTCGACTATGAATGTGCGGTAATTATCTGTACAAGCAGTTACTGGTTGAATATTTGATAATTAAATTAATAAAACAAGAATATATTAAAACTAAATAACCCTTAATTTTAATGAATTTTATAATTATTTTTCAATCAGTATACTACATTCTGGCTATAATCAAAGGCCTGGTTTAGTTTACATAAAGTCGTATCTAAAGAAATTGATATTTTCGCCGTATTAATATAAAGATATGAGTATTAACTTTGATTAAAAAATACATGATGATTGTTATTTCAAACTTTACACATTATTTGACGACATTAGTTACCATCATTACGACTAATTAGTTTGTAAACCTCGACCTTAACGTAGACCATGATCATATTACTTTCAACATTCGTATCAAATAATTCTTTGTCAATATAGTTCGTCGCGTAACGAAATTCAGTGACTACTAACAAAGAGCTTGTGGGCGTTGCCAGCAATATAAATCTGAATTGCCGTTTGAATGTTACGATATCAAGTGTATCGTGTCAATATTTAATATTTTGCCACACATGTAAGAACATCGCTGATTCTTTTTAAAGAGAATAAAACAGACGCCTATATGGTTGTGATATAGGTATTACAACGATGGCGTCTCATCGTTATAAAAGCTCGGAGTCGGGGTACAGATGCCAGCGGGCTCGATCGATCCGGCCAGACTCCCTAGATTCGCAGGCGCGAACCCCGCCCGCCTCTACCTTCCATATACGTATAGGATGCAACGAGTCTGGAGCGGTATTGATTCGATTTTCAAGTGATCCGCTACTATCTCAATTTAGACTCGCTGTGTTCGTGTAATTTATTAGAAGTAATGTAATGGAATACAGTTATAATGGGTAAAATTCAACGATGTGTATTTAGATTAGATTTTCTATGCAAATATAGTTGATCAGAAACAAATATGTTAGGCGTAGATTGTCGATAATTGGAAGTAGACCCCATTTTTGCTAATACATATAGATGTGCCTTGCCATGTCTAAGTTAAATTAACGACCTACGTTGATCACATGTCCTTTCTAAATATTTTCTTGTTATACGTTATACCATATCTTTTGAAATACTGGGTATAATTTATACAAAATATTGCAAATCACCCTATCTACTTTTGACATCTAGATTCTAGACTTAACGTATATAAATAAGTTATTAGTGCTCTTGGCGCAATCTATAAATGTTATCTTCAAAGATTAGATAAAGTACTCTTAGGAACTATACGGAATATTAATAGATTGCTTCTTAATGTTTTAATTATGTTTTCCGTTTCGAGTTTATAACGAGTTCATTTCATAAACTGTCGATCAAGACGATGTCAATCATTGAAATGTCATGTTGATTTCGGAAACGTACCTGTTCCCATGTGAACGTATACCCGTCTCATTGCGAATGAGTTAGAGACATTAGTTTTACGGGAGACGATTACGAAATGAGATCGCGTCCGCGAGCCCGGGATACAAGTCAATGTGTACGATGTTACACGATTCAATGTATGTAACGTGCGGAATTCCTTAACGGCGATCTTGTGAAGTGTATATTGATATTAAATCGATATTGTATGTATATTAAATAACAATAGAGTAGGTAGTATACAATGGAATTGTATTGTTTGGCCTTTTCCTGAATGATAGAAGTATTGAATGCGTTTGTACGATTACAGTCGAATCAAGGTCTTGTATATTCATAAGTGTCATTTAACGCCGAAGTCATATCATCTCTGTTCTCAATGCGCAATCTCACACTAAGGAAAAAGTATTTGAATTTTTTTGTAGCAAAGAATAATTAACTTGCATAAATCAATGCAATTAGATAACGGTATAAGTGTGATGTGCGTTATGAAAATAAAATAGAAACCGAATATTCTTTGTCATCACTTGTAAACTCAAATACAATATTATCCTATTATCGTTTATGCAGCATACACCACGATGTGGAAATTATCATGAGGTGAAAGTCCAGGTCGTGGAGCCTGCAAGTTGAATTTTTTTTGCCCGTAATGTCTTGTCATACGAGTAAAAAGACAACGTCGTTAGCCTGGTAATTTAAAACACTTTCAAATTGAAATGCGCTTATGGGACCAAATGGGATTTCTAAAATCATTCTGAAATGTAGATAGTTATGACATGATTTAAATGTAAGTAATTTTTAAATGAAAAGATTCACTTGATCTGTGTAAGTACCTACACCATATACCAGACTAATATTTGCAGGGAGTCGGGGTGTACGCCCCTGCAGATGGCGCGGCGAGCCACCGCCCTTCCCCCTTCCCCCTTCTCCTCCCCCTCACCCCGACGAGAGGGGGAGCTTTATCGATTCTGTCTGGTGCCTCCATGCTAAATACGGAAAGTAGACGCCCGTGCCAAATGCGTTCCGTGTAAAACCGCTAGCCACTAGCCAAGTTCAAGTTCCAAGTCACGACTTCGTATTCAAACCCGAGACTTTCTAGGCAATTCACTGTGTTACTTCGTGTTTTACTTGTAAAGTTTCACTTACCCGAGGAAAACTTATCTAACTGCAAGTTATTAGATGTATAAAGTGTGATGCAGGTGTGAGAAGACCTATGGTACGGGATAACCTAAACGTTGGCGCGACTAGATCGCAGTCGTGGTATAGATGGGCGTTGCCTGATGTTATAGCCCCTACCATTGTACGCTTTGGTAACTTGAAGAAACTAAAATGTATCAGAACTCTGGAAAGTGTCAATCCGCTACCCCTGCGCACATTTATCGGTTTCCAGAGTGGGTGAATTTGTATGTGAAGTGAAATGTATCGCGTATCGCCTTTGTTTTTATATTGTTTTTTCCTTGTCTACAGAAGTGTGCAACAGCGAGGAGGTGCCCGAAGTAGAAATCGTCAGCTTGTTGCAAGAGCACATACCGAAATATCGCCTGCGAGCCGACAGCCTCACACAATTCGGAGGTAATAATTTAATTTTCCTTTGTTGTCTCGATTCAATACGCTCCCAAAACGCTCCGGACAAAAGGTGCGAATTCTCAATGAAAACAAAACAAATACATGATATTTTGCTTTGTTGTTTATGGTATTATTTTAATTGTTTCCAAATTAAGTGTAAAATGAAAATTTTCCCAAAATAATGTTGGAAGAAAAAAAAAATAACTAGTTTTATTTTTAAAAAATTTTATACGTTTTGTTATAACGTCTTGAGAGCGTGTTATTTTCATTTACAAACAAATGTCAAGATAAGTGTAGCTAAGAAAGGAGGTTGAAGATATTTTCATACGCCGAGTAAACGGATCTAGGCCATGTTTAATTACGTATGTTAGACAAACTGAAAATAGGTGCAAATATTGATGTTGCTATCAAAAGTAAATTGCTAAGGAGATAAGGAATGTCTTTTGTTTTTTTTTTGGATAACACGATTTAAAATAAAACAAAATATATCGTAGAGTCCGGATTAAATTTAAGACTGATAAAGTGGTCTCGGACATTCCAATACTGACTACACATGTCTACGTTTAAACTTTAGATCATCATCATCAACCTGCCCTTTTCCCTATGGATCAGCTGATCCGCTGTGTTCAATAAATACTCTCCCTCAAAGTTCCGAACTCCAAACCCCAATCCTCCATGCAATCTCGCGTATTCTGTACTCATTCTCCCAACGTGTCCATAGATAGATCGTGGGAGCTTATTTAATGTTTAAATTGGTATAATTGGTAGATTATATATGGCAAGGCTTCGTATTTGCGCACAATGCAGGCCTGATCGATATCATGAAAGATTAAGCTTAAATGCAACATCGCGTTAACGCTAATACGCTTTTATCTGAATATTTCTCACACATGCCGCGTCCATTTGTCTATTAATCAGGCATTATTTAAGGTGTATCAACGGAGTACTTCTGCTGCCGTGTGAACTGATCTCTGTTACCTCTCTATGATGAGATTTTAAGATATATCTATAATTAAACCATATCATGAAGCTGCAAGTATCCGCACCTGAATTTATCAGGGTTGGCAAAAATTTTACATTTTTAAAACTTTTCTTAAGTTTCATTTGAAGTATTCCTTTTTGTTTGCCAACCATTACGATATCGTGTAAATTTGGACCTTCTTAATGCTATTATGCATGTCTAAAATAGCATATCGTGACACTGTAAAACGTTGTGAGTAGCCTTAACCTACATCACTTAACATGATAATGATTCAGTTGTAAAATACAAACTATTATGCCAGTTGGGGCCGTTCAAGTATTAAATAAGCAGATTTATAACAATTATTCACCCGTTCCTCTTATCAGCAAAAGTAAGCAAAGCTCTGACGTAAAAATTAATGTATGCTATTTTCTACTAATGTATTCTTATTTTTTTTCAATAATTTATGAGCAGCACTTACAATTTCTTTTTTGTTATATTTCAACCATGGACAATGTGTAGGTTACCAATATTTGTAAAAACGGAAATAACTACTGCTGACGTAATCACCCCCCCGTGACATCAAAAATAAGCAAAGAACAGACGTTTATAACAATGTAGTTATTTTAAAATCATTGTCAGGATGATTACTCAATATGGAGAATTATGCAAATGTATAAAAATAAGTGTTATGGAATGTTAATTAATGTTTATATAAATGGTGTAACGTGCCACGAAGCGCCGAGGCTGGCTCTCCGGCGCCGGCGCCGGCGTCGCACGGCTCTATTAATAATGGTGTCTCATGCAGGAGTCATCGTCCGCTGACCGGTCTTATAGCTCGCGATCTCTGTCAACTGGCTATTGCTTGAAGTTCCATGCACGCTTCATACAAGTCAGATGTTTGATGACATAGTTAACATTCTTTTATAACATTGTAATTCTACATCTGTGATCTATTTCTCGCTCGGACGCTAGGTCTGTTATATTTTTAGTTTTATAGTATGTTGCAGAAAGTAATTTATATTCAATAGTAGAATATAAAATTATCTTTATATATACAAATGAATTGCTGTTCGTTAGTATCGTTAAAACTCGAGAACTGCTGAACGGATTTATCTTATCTTGGTCTTGGAATGTTCGTGGAGGTCTAGGGGAGGTTTAAAAGGTGAGAAAAATTAGGAAAAACTCCCGTGGAAGCCTTAAAAATAGCCCTTTTCCATTTCCCATACAAACGTTTTTTTCCGAGGAGGAAATGTTTCTTTTTGTATTTATTTATAAATTAAAAAAAAAACTGTTTATTTATTGCTTTCAAGGCGAAACAGAGCTCGCGGGGTCAGCTAGTAAATTATAGGTTTTAAGGAAGAAATTATTATGAAATTATAAAAATAGTAAGTGAAATTTCAAAAGGGTTAGAATCGTGTTGAGTCCATTTTTGAACTGCCCTCCTTCAGTATCAAACCACTTATGGGGCGTGAACACTGCATTGGTTCAAATTCTTACCAACATTATGCAAATGACTGTACAAAAGTACTATGTAATTAAACAAAAACTGTAAAATATTATGTGAACAGAATGCTATCAAAATTAACGCTTGAATAAAATCATTGTTAGCTTAAAGCTTAAAGATATGGACTACCGAACTAACGGTCGTGAGTTCGAATCGACTATTGTGAACATACTAACACAAGTTTAAACTTAGTTTGGAATGGTTACAAAAAATTTTAGTCAACAATAATCTATTAATTTTACAATAACAAAAATGTCTGCGAAATGATTTCTCCTATACGTTAATATTAACGTATTAGAAAATACGTAAATAACTTAATAATTTGATTTAGAATTATGACGAAACGAATAAACGATTTTGGATTTAATATTACTGAGTTTTTATTTAAATAATTTACCAGTTTTTGTAAAACTTCGGTCTTCCTCTAACTTTATAGCGGTGTGGATGGATTGTTTGAAAGTTATACGTAGGAAGAGTGGGCTCAAATATGAGCTGACAAAGATGTATGAAAGAGTAGAACGTACTGTGCCGACCATCTATAGGGAAAAGGGCAGGTTGACAATGATAATACGACCAAGAATATCAAAGATTCGCCTTATAAGAGTGTTGATAACCGGACCTTACTCAACATAACATATCTAGGTTCGAACCTCGCCATGTAACTGGGTTGTTCGATTTTTGAATGTCATGTGCATCTATCATTCTTACAGTGAAGGAAAACATCGCGATGCACATATGTGGAGTATTTCAAAGATATGAAGTCAATGCACTGACAGCGTTGTCTATGGCCTTGTCACTAATAGGGTAGACTCCGAGCTCAGCG
>JAODUI010000027.1:3896132-3909297 GCA_027563995.1 Papilio gigon
AGGACCGCATACTGTGGAAAGCATTGGGAAAGGCCTATGTCCAACAGTGGGCAGACAAGGGCTGTTGATGATGATGAAGTATAGAAAGTTTGAGATGCATATGTATCAGTGGTTGTGGATATCTTGAAATGAACTGAGGGTGCTGAATCCGCTAACAAACAGTTACGGCTGTTTGGCGATTTAATGAATTTTTATATAGTGTTGTATTTTGATAAAAATAAACAATAATATATATATTTGAATGCACAGAGGCGATCCTGCGCTGCGCCCCTGACTCCGTCTGGATGAACGATTGTAACACTTGCTGGTGCACTAGCGAAGGTCGGGCCATGTGCACCAAGATGGGCTGCATAGGGTTGCCAGGTAACCTTTTAAACTGTAAACCAGTTGTCGTAACACTTTTCAATCCAATGCCCAAATAGTACAATGTGAGGTATCACTGCGGCCGCAATTTCTTACACTAAGTAGTTGACACAAGCAATCAATTTTCTTATGAGCTGTTATAACACGCTTATTCTGTAGATGTAATTTTTTTTAGAACAATTCTTTTATTTTGAAGCAATGAAAAATATTATTTTTAAAGTTTATTGAAAATATTCGTAGTTTCCAAAAAAAAAAATGTGTTTTTTTATTTATCGAAATAATTATATAATTCGAAAGTTTCGCGGGCCGCACAAATATCTATGCCGTGGTTTGACGACCACTGTTCTAAACGTAATGTTGCTTATAAAATCTATTTATTATTTTTTTCAGCGATTGATTTCAACGTAGATACGAGTGAAGAACCCATCGAAGATAAGGTGAGTAGAATTGAGCCTTCACATGGTAATTTTTAATCTAACTTTTTAAGAGTTGCGAATCACCAGTTGAGGGCACATTTACTGTGTCTGTAAAGCGCCATCTATATTTTTTTCATACACATCTCGTCTTAATTCAAAACATAATGGGATCATCGGTTCCTATTCTCATCCTAAGTCCTATGACTTAATATAGAATCTTACAAACAAACAAAAAAAATGGTGACAGTCGTTTCGGATGTAAAATGAATATATCTTAACATTTAATTAACTTTCTCCAATTGGGGTCCCTTTCAATTATTACGTAAGCAAATTTATTACAATTATTCAACCCCCTTCCCCCTTGTCAGCGAAATTAAGCAAAGCTCTAACAACCTCTCCCATGCTGACGTCAACATTGGTAAATTAATTTTTCTACTAATGTATTCTCATTTTTTTAATGATTTATGAACAGCAGTTGCAATGTAGCGTATAGTTGTAACGTTAAAAACCACTGCTGACGTAATCACCATCGAGACCCCCCACCCCCTATATCAACAATAAGCAAAGCGAACCCCCTGTCCACCTGTAGTGCTTACGTAATACTTAACGGCCCCTTATTAATACTAAATATTACGTAATTATCGTTTTTAGAGTGTTTAATATACCACATTATACCATTCGGTTGCACCAACGCGCTTAAACAATACCAGGTAAGTATGTAAGCTTTTGTGTGATTAATTTAATTGCTTTTTTTATTAACATTCAAGAAACTGACGAATTACTGTAACTATAAATCTAATCATGTTACAAATGACACTCATGATAAGATGCTTTCAACTTGCTAACAGACCGCTTACGTGGGTTTCCATTTACGAAAGATGTACAAAAACTTATCAATTACAAGGGAACAGAGATAGCAATAAGCGCCAATAGCCTAATAGTTCAGGGTACGGACTATCGATCTAGCGGTCGTAGGTTCGAATCCAGCCATTCGATTATTCATTTCAAATATACAATGGTCACAAGAAATATTAGTAAATTAACAAAAATCTACTTATTTAAAAAAAAATGTTTATAAAAATCAGTAGTGGAAACTCACGGTTATATTAGTAAGAACTTCACTAAAAATTTATGTCTTCAGGATTACGAAATAAAATTTTTATTAATTGACGATACCCGCAATCTAATGAAGAGGTCCGTCTGCAGACCGAGTTCGGAGTTCCAAATGGACTGCAATCCTTGTCTTTGTTCACCGGACGGTCAGAGTTTCTCTTGCACGAGAAACGAATGTATGGAGAAAGATGATGAAGTAATAAACAAGGATGTCGAAGTATTCATGAAAGACGAGGTAATTTAATAATCTGTTATTCGTTATTTTTAATCTATGACCAATCATAGATACACTGACAGTACTGATTTATCGCTCACAACGACTTTGCAAACACATGTTTCGTTATATAATTATCTAACAGACCATTTCGTAAAATTGTATCAAAAAATAAACAATTATCAGTAACTTCGACTTAAACACGAACTAAACGCCACAAAACTAATATGAGCCATTTAAATTATTACAAACAAATTTGTGTATTTACAATATATTTCCAAGGGCGTAGATCACATAGAGAAGCACTCGGAAATTGTCTGCAAGCCGCGAGTCATCTTCCACATCGGCTGCAACACCTGTCACTGCAACTTCGATGGTTCAGACTTCAGCTGCACCAATAAACCCTGCCCTTTGCCTAAAGACGTTGAAATATTTCACGAACTTAAGGTATCCTCATATGATACGTCATTGATAATGGCGCCCGTTTACAATATTGTTTTTTAGGCAAAAGTAAACAAGTCGTACAGCCAAGTTTATTTTATGATTTAAAAATTATTATAATTAAAACATAAAATTAAAGAATTATGAAATATTTTGATGAAACTAATAGATTGCCGATGTTGATATTTAAAAAAAAATGTTTTGTTACAGGATATGAAGCATATAGTACCTTGAACGTTAAAAGACAATTGGAATTAACAGTTCAGTAATAACAAGCTTTAACGAAGAAATTATAATATTATTCTACAGCAATATAACGAAATTTAAACAATTGTTTTATTTAATAAAGTATTCAGTTAATTTAATGCAATTTTTATTAACTCCATATTTTTTCTTTTTAGGTTAATTGAAATTAAATAAATGTTTATTTTGTTATTTTTTACAGTTTATATTTCTTACAGTATATACACCAATAGTCTAATGGTTAAGGATACGGATTTCCGACCACGGGGTCTGGAGTTCGAAATCCACTATTCGACTATTGTCGTGGACCATATCCTAGCATAGACATTGAGTTTACGTGGAGTGATAAAGGAAATATTAGTAAATTAACAAAAATCTGCTAATATTTTATCGTAAAAAAACATACATAAAACATTTTAAACCCGTATTTAAAATTATTTCTTTGTATTTCTAGATATTAAGATCGGATATAAAGAACAGTACAAAAGCGGTCATCTGTTCAGCGAACAGAATGTTCATAAAAGACTGCAACACGTGTTGGTGCAACGAGGACGGTACCAGTTACTTCTGCACGAGGAAGGTCTGCGTTCTAGAAGTACCAGATGAAAATACAGAGGAATTATCCGAGGTATGACTACGTGTTTCGCAATTCGAGGTTATGCACTCAAAAATGGCGGCGTTATTTTGACAGCTGTCATTGTAATATACAATTAGATGTTAGTTGGAACATTGTCAAGCGTTATTATTATGGTGACAGTTCATAAAAATGATATTATAATGGATTCTTTTCTATTGGGTTTTAGTTTTTTTTTTTCTTTGAAGCTTTTTTTTTACTAATCACAGAACGCGCGGGTAATAAAACAGAAGTGTCGTCCGGATGAAGTGTTTGAGATAGACTGCAACATGTGTCGCTGCAATGCTGATGGCCAGTCATATTCTTGTACTAGACGAGCTTGTTACCCTGATGATGATGTGCAGGTTAGGGATATGGTACACGGTGGTGGTATTGGGTCCTTAATAATAGGATAAAAAAAAAATTGCTTGTCGATGGTCTTACGTTTTTTTTAAGTATCAAATGGCTTCATAAGCTGAAGCGTAAATTACTATAGTCATAATATATTTTTCTTATTACAGAAAGCTGACAGTATTGCAGAAAGGAAAGATAAAGTAACTTCGAGACAGAGACGTGCGCCTCCACAGGTAATGTTTGCATTCATATTTAAAAATAAATACTCACCAAAAAGTTTTTATTGTCGATTAATCCGAATAAAACAAAATATTATCTCTGGTTTCTTTAATTGATTGGTAAATTCAGTAGGATGAATTGAAATTAAGAAAAAAAATATTTCCTCGCCGGTATTTCACAGACAGTACGACTTAGAGTTCTTCAAGCAAGCATACTTTGTCACAGCATCTGTTCCTCTAGTAATGCCTAGGCGTTGATCACATTGTGATCTTGCCACTCATTTGCCTCCTTCGATGGTGGTATGATATATAACGCGAACTGTATCCAGTAGGAGCCGCCCAAGGCGTGCCAGCCGGGACTGGAGTTCCGCATCGACTGCAACAAATGCCTGTGCAACAACGAGGGGCATGATTTCTCTTGTACGCGCATTGACTGCAACACTCTCAACAATAACAACAACGGAGGCGTCAGGGCTAAAAGAGGTCTGAGTAAAAAATACTATATGATTTTTGACAGTATGTACCTAGATCCAGAAATACCCAAATGGAACTTCTTGATATTTGCCATCATCTTAATCATCATCATCCTCATCACTATCAGCCAGAGGTCGCCCATTGCTGAACGTTGCACGCCGATGTTCTAAAATTTGCCATAGTTGTAGACGAAATTATTTTTTTTCATTCGCGAAAGTTAGGGAAAACTCAATAAAATGACTATTTGTTATAAACAGAACTTGAGCAAAACAAATAGTATGAAATCCTCGTAAGTAAAAATTACGTCAATTTAATTGAAAAATATCTATAAAAAAAAAACATTATTATTTTCAGAAACAACGGAAGAAATTATCACAAATTGTTCCGCGGGCTCAGCGTTCCAGCGCGCTTGCAATCTATGTCTGTGCGGTCCGGACGGGCGGCGCGCGACGTGCACCACGCACGACTGCGACCAGAACAAAACTAACGACGGGCTAAACGCACCCGGTGAGTGAAAGAGATCAATACATTCAAAGAAGAAAGGAGTAAAAGAGATAGATATATCGTGAAGGTAAGAATGACGTTAGACAGGGACGGAGTGAGAATTATAGTCTCCTTCCCCATTTCGTGTCCACAGTGTGTTTGCAGGGTAAACGGGTAATGTTAGCATGTAGAAAAGGGAAGCAGTGAGAGGTGGATTTCCACTTTGACCATCATCATCATCAGTTTTTGTCTGTCCACTGCTGTATGCCTTCCTCAGTCATCAGTCTTAACCATGATACCTGTATCTTTCAGAATCAGATCCGAACTTCCGATGCAACCCTGGTGAGCAGTTCAAGAGGGAATGCAACGACTGCACGTGCTCCGCGGACGGGAAGAGCGTCTTCTGCACGCTCCGTTACTGTTCGATATATACACCCTGAACTGAACATCACCCGCACTGCAAATAAAACCTTAACACGTCGAGATAAAACACATTTTCGATCCATCCGTCTTTAAATCTCAACATAGATAATATTTTCCTCGGATGGACTCATTTATTTTTAGTTCATCAAATTTGTTAGTGCAATGCCGTAAACATCCGAGTTACCTCTCTTACAGCGTCATTTTCCGTAATACTTCGAGTTATGAACATAGAAACTCTTCTCGTCACAAAGGTTTGTTAACCTCAAGAACAAGTTGGCACGTGGGCAATGAGTATACTCTTAAAACCCACGTGCCAACTTAAATGCCGGACCTTTTCCAATGACATGCCAGTTATTCCATAGAAACTCTTTTCTAAAAAAATTATAACTAGTCGATTCCCGGAATTAAATTTGTACAGAATTATGCTTATTCAAGAACATTATAATCTGTGTGTGTTCTACTGTGTCTGGCAGTCTTCAGTGTTGACAGCATTAATAGTATTTTATTTATATTCTATATTAAATGTTCCATTTAATACTGGCCGTTTTTTACGCATTTCTTTTTATTTAATGTGAAAATTAGTTTTTTTTTATCTTTAAAATATTTATATTCGTAATATATCTAAATATATTTCTTACATATTTTTATTCTATTATTTAATAGATTACAATTTTGTAATAAAAACTGTATTAATGTAACTTAAATCATATATAAATAAAAAAGTTATTTAAAAAGGTTAAAAAATAAGATTTTTGCTTTCCTATCTATAATCACAATAGAATTACAAGCATATGCATAACCTATAGATGTCTAATGCACAAAAATAAGACGAAAAGAGACCTCTGGAGTTTTTTTGTTAGACTAATTTGAGTGTTGTCATTTACAATGCAAAATTACATTTGAAAAATCGACTGTCAATTAGACGTCAATCTTATATGAAACACTCCTTCTATAGGTTATGCATCTATGGTTAGAAAGGTGTCAAAAATACTTTGATTTTGTCAAAAGATAGTTCGGCTGTGTTCCCTTCAGCGGGGGCACAGCCGTGCCTTCAGCTAAATATGATGTTAGAGACCTTTAGTTTTTTCTTAATTATTTTATTTTAGACTAATAATTCTAGTTTTTAGTGTATCATTGACATTTTTAAAGGCAACACTGCGCTCTCTGTGATCAAAATTTCTGAAAAAGATTTTTTATTTAAATTACGATGATGGCCAGCAACTTTATATATATTTTTTTGACGACATACGCTTTGGATAGAACGAAATTTCTTGATTTTCAGAGAGTGTCAATTACTTAAACATTTGATATTTTTTTTTTACTAAATTTTGATTAAAAACAAATGTGAGATTATCTTTGGGCTTCCAATACTGAAAAGTTTGTACAGTCAGCTGCAGAAGTAGACCAGTGTTTCCCAATCTTTTTTTGTACCACGCCCCACTTTGACATTTCTAAAATATTTTTTGGCCGCAGATATAATATTTAATATTAAAAAATATATAAATGAATAAATATTATGAATAAAATTTCTTAATAACAAATCATTTTTTATATATTATTTTTATATATATATAAAAATATATAGGAATTCCTGTTCGTTAGTCTCGCTATAACTCGAAAACGGCTGAATGGATTTATCTTATCTTGGTCTTGGAATGTTCGTGGAGGTCTAGGGGAGGTTTAAAAGGTGAGAAAAATTAGAAAACTCCCGTGAAAGCCTTAAAAATAGCCCTTTTCCATTTCCCATACAAGCGTTTTTTCCGAGGTGGAAATGTTTTATTTTTGTATTTCCTAACAAATTCAAAAATCTGTTTATGTATTGCCTTTAAGGCGAAACAGAGTTCGCGGGGTCAGCTAGTTTCTTTATAATACAGTTAGTCTGGTATCCTATAAGCATTTATGCCAAAACTTAGTAGAGATCTCAATACTAATAGAACTGGGACTCGACTAAATTCGATGCTTCTTAGAATGGTTTGGATGATGAAAACATGTCACAATGCAACTGCAATTTTTTGTAGATATGCAAATGTTAGTTCAACTGCATAGAAGTCATACAATCCTAAGAACTATTTGATTTATTTATAATTTAAAGTAGAACACATTTATATCGAGGTATATGTATTATTTATATACCAAACAAATGTATTGCAGCCAGTGAAAGCTTCTGATTCCATTAGTACCTTGCAACAAGTACCTTTAGCAGTTATTAAACCGGTTTCTTATATTCTTTGTTAAATTGATCGAAACTAGAAATTTTAATCCCGTAGGGCCAGTTCCGAACTTCTTTATTTGGGTTCCCGGTTTGATACCGTGTGTACGTTTATACAGCTATTAACAATTTTAGGTCTTTATTAATAACTTTTATTGTTATTGTATTGGAATATTTAGTATGATAACCTGCGTCTGAGTTATCAGAGCTAGTCTTTGACCGTGAGAATGTAGTTATATATACGTTAGTATATGTCATGTGTGGTACCAATTTAGACATGTGCGGAGTGTTAACACGATTAGACTGGATGAAACTAGGACGTTGTGTGAATCATGCCACTGACTTTTTAGCGATTGGACTGAACGTTGTTGGTACGTATACCTTATGGTTATTTTTGTATATGTTTAAATTTGTTATATTGTTATAGGGTACGAGAATCAGGACTGGTTCATACCTTCGCCGGCGCTGCCGCTCAGCTCCGAGGACCTTGCTCTCACGCCTGATCAGATCAGGGAAACTCTCAATTATTTTCGTGAGTACAATTAAATTATATAAATAGAATATTGTTACGTTTATTTTGTTTATTTCACGTTTGTCGATTGTTTCTTGTTCATTAAATATGAACTCTCACGACTGTTACGGTGTCATATAATATTAAAATTGCATTATTTAGATATAGCTTTATAGTAAAAAAAAAATATTGAAGTCTTGAATAATATTTTTGTTTGCTTAAAAAGGGCACTAAACATGTTTATACCCGTAGACAAGAAGTTCTGCATTTTTAACAGCACACGATGTTTGAATGATTATAATGAAAGCAAAGCGTTCGCTACGCTCTCCTATATTACGATATTTCGCTAGCCTAGGTAAAGCGTTTTTTTTTCATTACCCTATGATGTATTTAAAACGGTCCCCAAAAAATAACGGTAAGCAAGATTAAAAAAAAAGAAGAAAATAATATTAAAAACCTACTTTAATATCGAAATTAAAAGTCAATGAAAGCGAGTGTTTAACGATTTAAAATATTGAACTAGTTTCTCAAAGTATAAACAAAGCTACTGACAGACTTCCTGCTGAACAACTATTATTAGTCTCTATTCGGTCCTAATGAAAAGGTCTAAAGAATGTGCCTAAAAATTAATAACCATTTTTCATGCTGTATTTTTGGTTAAAAAACAAGGTGAAATGAAATAAATGATAGGGCACGGATTAATTTATATCAATTTTCAAATGTGACATATGGACGAAATATTTGTTAATACAAGATCCTTGTAAGTACATTGCTTGTTTCGCTAAGATGTTGACCTTAAAGCAAATTGCAACAATCTCTTTGCCATTGCGGTATCAGTATTATAGTTTCGTTCCGCAGAATAGCGCACTTTGATCAAAAGCTAGATACCTATAGATGTAACGAGTTCAGGGCGTCTCCCGGCTTTTGCTCAAAATCGATTCTACGCCGGCGCAGACGATCACTTTGTCGGATTACGATTTTTTTCTCCATCGTGATGATTATGCGTTTCATAAGAAACCGTTAATAATTTATTGATAGCAAGTGAAAATGTGAATTTACTAGTTTTTAGTAAAACATTTTTTTTATTGTAACGCAAGGAACGCTAGTTATGTGCGCGGGTGCGCAGAGCGCGTGCGCGGCGACGAGCTGCGGGGTGGTGTGCGGGGCGTTGGCACGGACAGCAGTGCGGGCCGCGCCGGTGCAGACGCGACACGCGCGCCGCTGATCGATACCACACCGGTCGTGCTAAACATAGCGAGGAATGGTGCACCGCTGCACTCGCCGATACAGCGACCTCGCAGCTCTCGCGAATCACCTGCCGATCGCTAAATTACATCACGAAATCGCATCACGCATTGCCATGAACCAGCATACGCATTTTTCGTAAGGTAACCAGCCCCCGCATGGCGAATACTTTCGCATCGATCGTTCCTTTTAGAACGTATCTCGGCTGCGCGGTGCGAAATTCGACGCCCAGTCGGCGAGCTATCGATTGAGGTGTCCGGGAATCTGGGAGTAGCGGCGCGACGGGGACGGCGCCGCCCCAGCCGGGTCCAGGCCTGCGCAGTATCCCAGACGTTCATTTATTGACCGTGAGGGCATACAATTTATTGCGTCCATCGCAGCTTTCTTGTCTGTATGTGTCTCTAATAAATTAGTTAAAACGTTGTAAGACGGCTCAATATTTAAATAAATAGCTTGTAGGTTTTATATTATCATGTTTGCTATAACATTAGTAAGCTTTTTGTCCACTTATATATACATTTTTAATACTCGAAGACGAATCTAAGGACAACGCAATGAGTAAGTTACTCTTAAGTTATATATTTTTTTTTCCATTGAGTACTTTATTGTATTGTAATATATGTTCAATTATACATAATGAGGAAGACCTAATATTACTATATCTAAATTATTTATATTATTCATTATTTAAATTTAGATATTCACGTACATGTGTCCTTATCAATTTTGTAAGACCCGCAGCTAACCCTACGTCTCGAAGCATTGATATTACGCACACGCGGTGCTCGGCAGTAATGTACTAGAGTATAATTACATCGTACGCTATTATCAATTGAATTGCTTTCTAAATAAGAGTCGTAATAGTGCGAACGGTCTTAACAGTTATACAGCTAGCCATACAACCGTAATCGTGGCCAGAGCACAGCTTAGTTATAGCCGCGGCGCGGACGGAAGTGGTCGTCCGATGCGGTGCTAGCCCGTTGTAACAATTTGTGTGTGACGCATTGTGTGTGATTCAGAACTGCATACATATGCACTTGATCGTGAAACTTTCGTATCGTTTTTATTGACATTGCAAAAAAGAAAGCTTTTTTGTTATTCGTCCACGTGTTGGGTCATTAAAATTTATTCACCATATTGTGTTCTTAGTATTTGATATTTTTATTACTTTTTAATTTTAATATGCATTTATTTAGATAATTTGAATTAAGACTGGTATGATTTTTACAATATATGTAATTTTGTAGCACGCAACACAGTTACAGCAAATGCACCGCATTGAAGCAGAAACAGCGAATTAGTATTCAAAAGTCGTTTCATCGCGTTCATACTATGAATTATATTAAAAAAAAATATTTTGCAAGTATCAAGAAACGTTACTTAATTTATTAAAATTTAACTTCGTCTTGATAATATTCTTATCGTTATCACTCCTTTAGACATGACGTTTAATGTTTGACGTTCTTATTACCCACTTAGCAAACGATTGTTAAATTTACATAATTTACTTTACAGTTAATGAAGGTAGTTCAAAAAATTTTTAGACCTGTATACGTCGGTAAAACCTTGCTTAGTAACTAAGCGTGTATTAGAATACATTGGAATTAGTAATATTTTTATACTTCCAACTTGTATATTGTCTGTGGTCAAATTTATTTTTAAAAAGTATTAACGGGAATTACTTTTTGTTATTTATAATTTAGACGCTCGTGAGACTTTCACGTGTCATGTTTTACTTTCTCCGTAATAACTTGTCGTGTGTCAATAACGTTGGCCTAGAGAGCTACATAAAATTGCAATATAATGCTGTATGCAGTTTGCTCGGCATTTCTAAAGGGGTGCTACTTGACATATGCGGGCCAAGGCCTTGCCGCTTGCTATCCGATAGAAGCGACGCCAAAGTTCTACAGTTTAAAGCACTTAATGCGATCAATGCGCGAGTCGCTTTTGATAGGTTTCAGGCCACGATTCGACCTACTTCACCCCAATTATAAACCGACAATTCGAAATATGTTCTTTAACAAATTGAAAGATTCTAAGCATTGTTACTGCCAAGAGGTCATTTAATTAGTCTATTATTTCATACTGTTATTAAAAATACTGCAAAACCCGGCACATGAAATTATATCAAGGGCCAATATCATAATAAAGTAATACAACAAAAGTAAAAGTATCTAACAGCTGAAATAATAAACTGTGCAACACAAATAAGACTTTAAAATGTTAAATTTTGCGATGAAAAATGTATTTATTCACGAAATTCATTAAAAATAAATAATGATGATACATAGCCCATTGTTTCAAACCTTAATCTTAAATTTGTATTTATTTCGAAATGAAGTTCGCAGAGCGGAGTAATGATTCACTGATTTTTTTATAAAGGAAAACACCTTGAGTGAGGTAGGTCTGCCTGTTGATAAAACCAAACTTGTTTTAAGCTTATAATGGAATATCATTTCTTTCTTTATCGTGATTGCAGTTTTTATATGAACGTTTTAGCTACTAGCATATTTCTTGTCGACGTTTTTTTAAATCGAAAAACTTTCGATCAGTGCCAGCTGGTGTTTGCTCATATATAATTGTCATTGAAAAGTTTTGTATAATGTATTTATTGCATTAACATTTCATATCGCAATGGTCAGGTGGCGCTTGTGTCAAAAAGCAGTACACGAACAAGGCAAGGCTATTTGACGTCAACTGAACACGTCACGTGCTTTCCGACCTTTTGCCGCTTCCAGTATTACAACGTGACTTGTAGTGAAAACTTAAACAGGTTTTCAGTACAATAAATTCTGTTAAAGAAATAAATATTCAATTTCATGGTTAGTTTTCTGTCTCCATTGTTTGTTTTTTATAGTCTTTTCGCGCATTAACTTCGATCGTCTCGTTTGCAAATTATTTTGACGTCTTTACATTGTATTTAATATCTTGTCCGGTTTCAACTGATCTCTTTGTTGGTCGCAGGCACGAGCATCACGGGCATTTTAAGATGGAATGATATTGCCTCTAAGTTTAGAAACGATAAACGCCGAGGTTAGGAGATAATTAACGTAAATCGTTGTTTTTCTTGTATTTCCTTTCGGCCATGATGTTAACTGCATTGTCACAATAGGCAAATAATTCATTTGTTCTGCTATAAGAATAATCAATTTCTTTTTATTGTTCCAAGAAATTTATTTACAATATTTAAGCTGATTTAATCCTTGAGTAAAGATAACCTTTTGTGAGTTGTAATAACTGACTTATACGGTGGATAACGATTGTTATTACACTGACTAATATTAATACCGTTCCTTTTGTAATCTGTTGGCAATCGTTTCATAAATACCTTGGGTTATGTTTAATTGATATATATAGATATAAACATAATCGATACTATAAAACATCCAATTGACTGTATTATGCGCCAGTTCTTATTGGACCGCGGACGACAAAGGTGTCGTTTACTAAATTCTATTAGTTTCTGATTATCACACTAGACGTTATACTTATATCGGAAATTCATTTATTGCAAATGACAGAAATATGACAGTCACGTCGTCGCGCCGTGACAATGTAATACATTTATCAATGTAACCCTCTAATTAATCCATCACGATTGTGCCAGGTTTTTACCAGACTTACATACAAATTTTGTAATTAGTGGAGTGAAAGACTATACAATTAGTGGAGTGCTGCAAGTTATATATACTGATACAGCGTGAGCGTCGGCGGACATTTGCAATAGGACGTCGATGGAGGGTGGTGCACGTCGGGTGTGAACAGGGGGGACCTGCTCGACTACGAGGCTGTCTACTTCTTGTTCCAGGAGGTATGTCTACGTACAGGCTAAGGGAGAGAGGTAC
>JAODUI010000027.1:3916132-3930109 GCA_027563995.1 Papilio gigon
TCCAAACGTTGGTACAAAACTAGAAGTGCAGATGTCCAGAGCGTCGACAATCACTCGTGTCCTTTCTCTACTAAAAATAATTTATCGAATCGCGTAAATAGTGAACAGATCAGTTTATTTTATCTGTGGTTGTTACGAAAGGGTTCCGGTTTAGTAATATTTACAAAACACCACTTTACTATGTTCGATTTTTTTTATCTATCCTGTTTATGATTATACATTTACTTAAATTATTTATTAGATGTTATTGTTAGATAATGTTATTCTTCCAACAATAGCGTGCAACTACTGCACTGATTTATTGGTGGCTTGAAATAACTGATCTATTGTGTAGTGAACACAAAATACAGATGATTAAATTTTGTATTTAAAGTGTACAATGTTTTTGTTAATTGTTTGTGGTAGGATAATCTCCAAAGTGATTTCACTTTATGTGTGAAACCATAGTGGGTATGGATTCTTTATTTATATATATTTATAAAAGTGCATTACTGTTCGTTAGTCTCGCTAAAACTCGAGAACGGCTGAACGGATTTATCTTATATAGGTCTTGGAATGTTCGTGGATGTCTAGGGAAGGTTTAAATGGTGAGAAAAGAGGTCCCGTTAAAGCCTTAAAAATAGCCCTTTTCCATTTCCCATACAAGCGTTTTTTCCCAGGAGGAAATGTTTTTTTGTTCATTTCCTAATAAATTCGAAAATCTGTTTATTTATTGCTTTTAAGGCGAAACAGAGTTCGCGAGGTCAGCTAGTTATAAATAGAATAAATATGTCATAATTTTATTTATATTTTATATTATATTAACAGATTGCATGTAATGTTCGTAATGTTACAAAGGCGCTCAATTTATGCTCGCACAAGTGCATGTGCAAACAATTCAGTGCAAGGTTAATAAATATTATCAAATATTTGAATGTTGATATACAATATTTAAACATTGTTGTTTTTGCTTTAACATTTTCCTTGTCTAAGAAACTTACAATATGAATTTACAAATTTCCACTTATCCTTTAGATTTTATTATTTTCCTTAAACTGAACCTGACTTGTGTATGTCACCTCATTTAACATAGGTGCCATTGTTTTAGACATGACAATTTATTGTCAATTGTAATATATTTTTTACTATTGTAACATACTGTGTAACGTCATATTAAGAAGACAAAGAAGTAAAGAGAAGATGTGAGTTCAGTGTAACAAGGTGGCCTAGCAGTGTGTTTTCTAGAAGACTTGCACCCTGTCAGACCATACTTGTTTCAATGAATTCCTTATCGTCGAGGTGGAACAGTCCAGATCTACAAAGAAGAAAGAAGAAAGAAGAAGGAATGTTCGTTTTATTTGTTTATCACATTCGCCAGTTTCATGACACATTAGTGTTTATTAGAGGATGCAAATTGTGGGTATTTTGCAATTTTTGAACGTGTTTGAATTTCTAAGGGCGCAGTTTCGGTTATAGCGCTTGTATGTTAAGACTGAGCCAATATTATTTATACAAAATTAATAAAACAAAAGCTATTCATTTCAAAGGCGGACAGAGATAGAGGTATATTAACTTTTCACTTTATTGTTAATTAAAATGATAGTTTATCGAAATCTATTTGTTGTACTTTTTGTATTTACACATTTATATAAGCGTACGTACAAACAAAGAAACAATTGTTTCGCTGATAAACATCAAGGCCGTGCAACAATAGATGGCGTGCGCGTTCCCTGCAACTTTCTTCACAGCCAAAGCAATCGGTATGCATGCACTCAATATCATAATTAACTATTTTGTCGCTCGCAATTACAACGTTGCAGATATTTGTGCTGGAACAAAGAAATTAACAAACCGATTTAATAATCCAGATTATTTCTCATGCGACTGTGTAGGGAGAGAAAATATTTCCTATGTATGTTTTATAATTACACTATTTTATGATTTTGCTTTTTAATCATTGTATATATTGTGAACAAATGTTTTATGTATGTGTCAAAAATTATAAATAAAAAACTGAGCTGTGTATGTAATTGTATGAAATTCCAATATTACTATCTGAATAAGAATACCTTAATATTATTAAAATATTGTCGGAGTACTACTTTGAAGGAATCTTCGAAAATTTTAAAAATAATTAAATGTACTGTTATTATTTTATTTTACTTGTACATACTAAAGGTAATAAAATTTATTTAGCCAGTGCAAACACCGAGGCGAACGTGCTGAGCTCGGAACTGTCGGAGGAGAGGCAGCGCTCCGCGGAGCTGCAGCAGCAACTGGACAGCGCTAACTCCAGGCTTGTTCTCTCTGAACGCAATTTGCAACAGGTAGACTACACGACTGTGACTACATACATTTGCATAAAAACTAATCATCCCTCTCATTCCGTTTATAAAGGGAGAGGCAAAAATACTTTGAAATGCCAATATAGGCAGATAGCAATCAGTTATCTGTAATTTAAAAATTGTGTGTAATTAGGTTGAAAATAATCCAAAAATAGATTTATCGCGATTTTATCTCCAAACGTTACATTCCAACTTTTGTAATCAATATGACTTTTGCTTTTTTTAAACCAATTTTATCTTCTTATGCCCTTTCTTCGTAATACAGCCTTATATGAAAAATATTTGTCTAAAATTATCTTTTTTTAATAAACAATCCGTTGTCCACAGCTGTCAGCCGAACACGAGCAAACGTTACGAATTTTAGAAATAACAAGGGAAAATCAAAATGCACTCGCAGCAGAACTGGCCGATGCCAAGGTGTGTTTAGATAAGTCTTACTGGTTTTAAGAAAAAAAAATGAAAAAGCACTAAAACAATGTTAATTATTATAGCTAGACTTATGTAAATATTTTATATTTAAGTATTAAAGTTTTTTTGTATTTTTATATCACGTTTTATTGATGGTGTGACGTCAGGAGCGGTACCTGGAAGTGGCTGCGCACCTGGCGGAGGCGCAGGAGCAGCTGCGGCAGTTGCGGCGGCGCGGCGAACCGGCGCGCGGCCTCATGCCTAGCGTGGCGGCTGCCGCCGGCCTGCTGCCCGGCCTGCCCACGCTACCCAGCCTGCACCGCGAGATGCACGCATCCGTCTACTCCGAGCTCAGCCTCGACTCCGGCATCGGCGACCCCCTCGCTAAGTCAGTACAACATACCCGATTCCAATGAAAACCTTGAAATCGTATACAAATTATTATTACGCAAAATAATGCTGTTCTCACATAACGACGAATATTAGTTCAATAAAATAAAATAGTAATGTTATTTTCAGTTCAAGCATGCAGAAAGTGTTCGAGACGGTTCAGTGCGCATCGCGGTGGTCGGGCGCGTCGGGTGCGTCGCTGGCGGGTTCCGACGTGGCGGACGGCCCACTGCACGCCTACAAGCCGTCCCTCAAACCGCCATCCGCGGACTCATTCCTCGATTATTCCTCCGACGCTGAATCTGAGGATCTTTATCCGTAAGTATATGCTTAAAAGTGTAAAGTTTATTATTACTTCCATTTATTTTATTTGTGTAAAATATATAAAACTTTTTACTTTAGTTTATGTTACTAATGTTCCTACTTTCGTGTCAGGGGCGGGGCAGGCGTGGGAGTGCCGGGCGCGCCGGGCGCGGCGGAGCTGGCGGCTGCGCTGCGTCGCCTCACACCGCAGGAGATCGACTCGCGCCGCGCCTCACTCGCCGCCTCGCACATACTGCGACACCGCAAACACAATGGTACACTAACAATCTATAAGAAAAATAATAAAAGTTGACAGATACAATTCCTTCCTTTGTTTTGTGTTAGTTCAACACTTTTAATATGGTCTCGAAGGAATGTAACGTGTAAATATGAATGTAACATCAATGTTGAAACCAAACAAAGACAATCAAACGCACGAGTTTCAAGTGCTATGAAAACATAGATAATTAAGTTTTGTTGAAGTGTCCCGCCTTAAGTATTTTATTGCTTGAAAAGTGTCTTACATTGTTCATTGTGGTCAGAAGGTGATGGGGACATGAACGTGATACTAATGTACAATGTAATAAAACTTTGAGTGAGTGTACACAGGTTTTATATTTCATATTGTTGTATAGAGCGGGACGCGAGCGAGGAGAGCGCGGTGTGGGGCGCAGGCGCGGGCGGCGGGCTGGCGCGGTTCCGCGCGCCGCACAAGCTGCAGATCGTCAAGCCGTTGGAGGGCTCGCTCACGCTGCACACCTGGGCGCAGCTCGCCAAGCCCAACATGTCAGGCGAGTACCCTCAAATATAACTAAAACAGAAGTTTTTACAAAGATTTATTCTACGATGAAATACCTATTTGTGAGATATTAAATTACTTAGTAATTAAACAATAATTTACAGGTCTATTAGAGGATCAGGAGGGTGTGGCGGTCCGCGGCAGCCGGTCTACTGGCGTGGGCTCGCGGCTGTATCGGCTGTCCGACGTGGAGGAGGACGACGACATGCTGCGCCTGCCGCACTCCAGCCACGTATACACCTTCACTAACAGGTATTTGTCAACTTCGTGTTCACTGTTTTTATGTTCCCATTTATCACTTAACCTGTACTAAAGTGAGTGCAGTGTGAATGATGTCATAGTTAGTTGCAATATAAGTAATATAACCAGTTGTGTGACCGACAGCACGGTGCTCCACCCAAACGACGGCAGCTTGGCGGGCAGCAGCACGAGTAGCGTGTGCGGCAGCGGCGTGAGCAGTCTGGCCAGCAGCGTGCTCGGCACCGCGTGGAGCTCGCGCCTCACCTCGCGCCGCTCCTCCGCCGCCGGCTCCCCCGACCGATCCCGACGCGACTCGCTCTGCGCCCCTCCTTCGCGCCACCACTTCTCGCCCACAGCCACGCCCGCCAATAGCCCGCTGCTCGGCTCGCCCGACGCCACACCACCGGCCACGCCGCGCCCCGGCGATGCCCCACCCTCGCTACACGCCCTCATCGCCAGCGGTACCTCCATACTGCGCCGGCGTTACCTCTCCTCGCCGGCCGCGGACGGCGCGCTGGCCCCACTCGCGTTGCAGACTCCTGGCTCGCTCTACACCGGCCTTGTACATCGCAGCCCAATGGAGCAGCTTACCTGCCTCAAGCGAACGTTGCGCTCTCCCGCTGCCCCCGCTGCGCCTGCGCCGACCACCCCGCCTACCGACACTCCGCTAGGAGTACCGGCACACCCCGGCGAAGGTGCTCTAGACGCACCCGGTGCTTTAGACAGTATGAAGAGCGGAGTAAACGGGAGGCGCGGACGTGTGCGTGCTCCGCGGCCGCGCACCGACTTGGGCACGGTGGGCGCGGCGCCGGCGCCCTGCCCGCCCGTGCAGTCGGCCTCCCCTTTAGGCACGCTCAGCTCCCTTTTGTTCGGAAGGAAGGGTGGACTATTGTAAATAAATAATTTTCGTTGCATCGAGACTTATACGTTTGGCGCTACTCGACCCTAAACTTAAATAGAGTGTTCACATTCATGTACGATTTTTTGTTAAAGCAAATTATTTCTTAATTAGTCGTTTTAGTAATACACTAACGTAGTGTTAGTGGCCAACGTAATGATTCATTTTAAATCTTACTGTAATAAACGTGCACACGAGAAAAAAAATTGTATGTAGTGTAGACAAAGTCTAACTGCAAAAAAAATATTTGAAAAACACAATTTGTTTACAATATATACTTCTGATACTGAGAATACGATATAGGCGCGGGTAGTTGCCGTTATTTTATCACTTGTGATTTAGGTTTAGATGATATTTGTGAACGAGGAGTTTGTATGCGGTACCTATCACTAGTTTTTAAGTAGTCGTCCAAATGTTCATCCTATAGATGAGATTTTTTTTTTACCTTTTGAATTATTTTTTTTAATTGTATCGTCCTAATCGTGTTAATATTTTGACATTGTTTTATTTTGTAGTTAATTTTTCATAAACGCGCATTCGTGCATTTATAACGACTGATTAAGAGAAAATAGTATGGATAGTTCAAATCTTTTAATGCTTGGAGCTGTGTCTATCCGTCGCTATTACAATCTCCCGATACATACATACGGTTAAAATATTGTTCCGTGAATTTGACTTGAATTATCTATACTAGACGTGTTGTGGGCATCGCTTCGACTCATGTAATGGCATTTTTATTCTCTCTTACACATTCCCTAACAAACGCAGTATTTTATTTGAAAATCGCTCAAAAACTGAAGAGAGATACATTACGAGGACCAAGCGTGCGAGTTTTTTTTAATTGATTTGATATTTCACTATACATCACAGATAGCCCAGTATTGTTTACCTTTAGATACTTAATTTGTGTATAATTTTGTGTATTAGTTAATATCATGTGCGTATTAGAATGACAGTCGCGATGACGACATTTTTTTTTGGCTTTAAAATTTTCCATTGAAAAAAGTAATTTTTCTAATCTTAGTCAGGAAAACTTGTAAATAATTAATATAATCAATAATTTAGAAGAGTACAAATTATTTATGTTTTTTTTTAATTAAACATCGGCAATAATATTGGATTTACTATTAATAATTGATGGCAGGTTAATTTTGCGTTCGTCCAGTATCTTTATGTACCGCTAATTCATATAATTAAACTATTTCAATTTTCGTGAGACATTGTTATAAACTAAAGATAAATAGGCAACACTCACGTGTTCATCCGATGTCGACACCGGACAGTTGCGCGAAGTAATACCAACGGCACTCTAAAGAAGAGCTTACAATGGGTTCGTAACTAGTCGGTACCGACATCGGACGAATACGTGAGTGTTAGCCTTTTTATATTTAGATTATGATTCATATCCACATCCAAGTAAATCTTTTATTCTTTTTGTAGAATGTAAAGATTCAGGGTTTAAAGGCGTAATGGTGCATGCCATAGGCTAAGTAGGATAATAGTGTTGGTTACTAATTGTATATTGTGAATACACAATATACGACTGTCTCCTATCCGTGCTGTCAGATTGTTTTATTACATTAATTAATAAATTAATAATTAAGTTATTGAATGGGGGAGAGGAAGTGACGGTTCGGTCATGTGGCGGTGTCGTCGATTGTGGGATGGTCGATGGTTTTACTAGTTAATATTATATAAATACTTATTGTAATTGAAATAAGAAAACTCAGAGGCACTAAACATATTTTTTTTAATAATCAGTCTAAAATATTATTACTCTGTTGAAATTTAAAAGTTTTATTTTGGTGCAATCAACCATTTTTTATGCAATTCTCCACACAACATTATGAACTCTTAAAGATCATCGAACATCCCGTATACAATTTTAAATATGAATGTTAAAAATGATAGACATACGATAATTCATATCGCATTATTACCAAAGAAAAAAATTCAAGCACAACGTCACGTCCCGAGGTCCGTGCTGCCTCTCCGCCCCGTTGGTGCTAGCTAGTTACTATGCCAACACAGCGATTACCAGAAAGTCGCACTTTTTAATTGATTGCAGGTAATTCGTTTTTCATACAAACAAACTTTCACTAGATGGCGTTTGCGTGTCCAGGATAGAAACGCTCGTTTAAAAATATATTTCAAGTCTTCAGAGAAAATAATGTAGCTATAGAGTTTTGGCAATCTTCAGCGTTCATTTTTAAACTTATGTTTTTTTATTTCTCCTCAGACATTTATTAATATGAGATACTATGTATTTATTTATATGTCACGAATAATTTTAAATATATGTTATAGTATGTTCAATTGTGTGAATGTTTGTTTGTTGAAAACTGAATAAACGATCTTAAGGGTCGCTGCTAGATTTATTGTGTAGGTGCAATTGTTTTATTCATACGTTTTCGTTGTGGCTACAATCGGTATCGTTATCTTAATTGAAAATGATTAATATTCGATTGGTATTGACGAGAAGGCTGTGAGTGGGGGGAGGGGGGGTATTTGTGTGGAATTGATTCGATCGTCATCGAAGCGAAAATATTTTGCTTAGAAGCACAAATTGTACATTGTAAGGGAAGATTGAGATTTGACGAATCAAACAATATTATACAAGTAGCTCCGATTGTAATATAATTATAATAGAAATATAATTTATTCTGAAAATTATGTGGTGGTTTTGATTACCTTTTTTAATTCGGGGTAATGGAAATAATCGGCAAATTGCACATGGCGAGGCTCGGAACAAGGGCCATCGTTAATAAGCCGAAACTAACTAGAAACCCAAACATATTTTGAAGTAGTGCGTAGTATATTTTACAAAAGATAAACGAAGGGGTAAAATCTTGGTCGTTACAGTTCCTGACGCTTAAATGCGACATTTACCCTGCTCGTCGTATAATATTACCATGGTAATAGATGGCGCTGTTTAGTATTTTACTTTTCGTTGCTATCATATTTGAAATAATAGAGGGCAGTGTTTTCAAATATATAGCCATACTTGACTTTGTCTGATGTTCCCATAGAAACAGTAGGTATCAATAAAGTTGAATAAACAAACTGGAGGATTGTAAAACGGGTAAAACGTTTATTTTAATGCGATTTAGTAATTTGATTTTATTTGCTTAGTAATAACAATCAAAATGACGGACCAGATGAAGTTTACTGTTAAGGAAATAAATTCAACTTTAGGTAGAAACTATGATTTGATCAAATTCGATTCTTTGGATGAAAAACAACTCTTGCAGCTGCTCGTGGATTTGTTGGTTCATTTCAAAGCTGGTGATAAAGTAAGATTTTTTTAAACTCTATTAGTACGTTTCCTTAAGTTTTTTTTTTAATTTTTCAAAGACGTTGGCCATTGTATTATGCAGACTGGTATTGTATATAATGTATTTAATTTGGAACATTAGTTGGATGTTCGCGAAGATGATATGGAGACTGTATCAGTTCGGCTACTAGAGATGTTGGGCAGTGTGAAATACCGTCCGCCGGCAACTGTGGAACCCTCGCAGTTCCGAGCGCAGCTGCTCGCCGGCGACTCTCGAACAATCCACCACGTCATGCATTGGATACTCACTAACAAGGATCAAGTTAAAAAGACAGCTTATCTCGCTAAGTATGAAATTTATTTGTAGAATACATTTTGCTTTTAACTAATTGTTCTGGCGTCGTGAATGATGGCAATTTTTAAATTACATTTTTTTTGAGTTTTTTATTTATTATGAGCCATCGAGATGAACATTTTTTTACATATATTTATCAGATATCTAAAAGTACCAGACATACCTTCCGATGTAGTCGGGAACAACACAATTCAAGATCTCTTGGACTTATACCAGAATTTGATGGACGAATTCAAAGATGTTCATAAAAGGACAAGACTTTTGGAAAAGGAAAATTCTACTGAAATTATCAATGATATTAAGGAAATGGCCGTAGAACGGGATATAGGTATTTGTATAAAACTTTTGAGTTTACTTGAGACATCGTTTTATTAGTTTAATTAATGACAAAAATTTATTTGTTTTATATTTTAGTTATCAAAAGGTTAGAAAACGTTCAAGTTCACTTAATCGATGTTAATAACAAGGAAGAATTGTTAAGCTACAGTAAAGCTTTAAGGCTGCAACAAGAGAGGGCAAAGGAACTGGAAAATCAGGTAACACAAATGACATTTTATATCTAATATGTCCCTTAACAGATTTCTAAGTAAACATTTTGGAATTTATCAATTAAATAATTTCAGTATGAAATGCAACAGTCGCAATTAAAACTGTCATCCGATCAGCTCAAGAGATATTTAAATGTTATTCACGGACAAAGCGCGACTCCAAAATCCGTGAATGACGTCATCAAACGTTTACAAGAAGAGATACAGGTAATAATAACAATAAGCCATTTGATCCATTTAAAAATATTAGGTTGCCATATTTCCAGGTACATTTAGACCACCAAAGTAAAGCTTAGAAATTAAAATTGACAATCACCTATCAAGGTATTTCAAAATAATTGTTTTTTTTCCAGCTGAATAATTATCTCGTCAAGGAGAAGTTACCACAGGAAAGTGCTCAGTTACAAAAAGAACTCAACATTATGCAGACCGTAGCCATGAAGCAACATCCGACGCGTTCTGACATCGTCACCGCGCAGGATAAGGTTTCACTCTCCAAATAATTCAATAAAATATTATTGTCATTCTTCATATACTCTTTGAAAAACAATGGATATTCTGATCTCAAATTTCCTTTGTAATCAAGGCGGCTCCAAACTCGGGGTGCAAGTACCAATGCCGTGCCAATGCACGTATTACTTCCAGGGACGCTAGACTAATTCGCGCACCTGGCCTGGCCTATGAGTTGTGTACGCGCTTGCATGCAGTTTCCGCACTGGCGGCTGCGCCAGCCGTCTGCGGCAGCCTCATGAATAAACAGTCTGCGCTATATACATAACAATATGTTTAACACGTTAAATTTTGTATTCATGCTGAAAACATAAACAACAATGTCAGATGCTTAAGTTTTTCGGTACAGTTGCAGTATAGTTCGCGGGCGCTAAATTTAAATTTTGGCGGCAAACAGTTGCCGGGGGTAGCCGGCTCATCTTTTCTCTCCGCACAAGAGGGTACCCCGAAATCCGTCGCGGACCGGTCGCGCGCCAGCCCCGGAGCTTGTGGGGAGAGGGCGATGAGTCGACAACCAATGCGAATTCGGCCATAGTTCAGCGAACCCGTTGTCCGCCACATAAATGTATATTATTTTTAATTTAGCTGTCAGCAGTGAATAGCGAAGTTGAACAGATGGTGCAGCGTCGGCTGGCCGCGGCGGGCCCTCAGGACGACAAATTGGCACCGTTCCGGCAGCAAGCGGCCGTCATTAAGCGCAATAAGGAAGCCAGCGCAGATCGCGTAAATGAACTGACTGCGACCCTCAAGGAACATGAAGCGGTGTTGGCTGATTTGCAGTCTCAAGTAATTTGACTTATGATAAGTAAATTAAAAAGTAAATTGGGAATGGGTTGCGTCATCTAGTTAACTCCCGGTGCCCTGGTGGCCATATTGGTAGGGAAATTGTTATATACTGCAACGTTACGTTAACGTTACCGGTATCGGCACATAATATATACACATATATACACAAGTTTATTTAGCAAAATGTACTTCTTGAGAGTTGTAAGTGTAACAAAAATGTGTGCAAAAATTAAAAAAGACGTGAAATACTTCAAATAAATATTATGGTTCTTACCAACTCTTAGGATGGGAGATAAAAATTGTGTTTTCGTTTCCATTCAGGCATATTATATCCACCGGTAAAATCTATAATTAAATCGAACCTTTTATTACTTTGCGGATCTCATCAAAATAAATCCTCCATTATGAATAACTAATGACATATTATAAAGAATAACGCTCTCCTACGCGTCTACAGAAAGCGAATCTTCGCCATCGAGCGATGTTGATGGAATAAGATATTTTTCCCATTTCGAGTTATCGGTCATTATGTCGAACCGTCGCGAGATTCGGCATCGATAATACACTCATTATTTATTTGCAGATCAAATGAACGCATTGATTCGTGTCAGGCTTCGTAATTTATTTTCTGCTAGTCTCTTTTTATCAATTTATCTTTAGGTTTCAGTTCAGACGACAGATTGCGAAGCTATAATGACTTTTGTATTTTTTTCAATAGTATAATTCAACATAATATAAAGAAACACTGATCGCCAAGACCTGTGCGCGGCGAGAAGGTATACCAAATAGAAAGTCAGTAAATATGTATAATATTGAGTCCTTGCACAGGTAAAACAACTTCTTGGAGATATGGTATTGAGAGGCGAGGAATTAAAGAAATACGTGAGTTCATTACGGACGAAGAGCTCTCTGTACAAGCGGCAGCGAGCTAATCTAGCAACATTCAAGGTTTGAAACAAGTGTAAATTTATTTTTCTAAACACTAGCAAATTTCATCTTTAAAAACGTAAATTTAATTGTGTATTTTACGTAGGTGGAAGCTGGAATTTTATCAAGAACAATACATATTCTGAACACCGCAGACCCAACAATCGAGATGGCGTTGGTCAATCACAAGAAGATGAATATAGATGAAGACGATTTAATAGAAAAAGACAAGAACAAACCTTCAGAGATTGCGAAAAAATCATTACATGATTTATCACAGGTACGACTAAAACTTTCACAATGTTTTATTTATCATCGCCGTTTGACTGAATAAATTGGCGTTCAATTTGAAAGTTCCATTTTCTTGTAGATCGTAGCACAAACGGCCCAGAAGCTCTCAGAAATGCGTCAAGAAATACAACCGCTTGCAGAAAAGATAAAACCAATAAAAAACGAATATCAAACGGTACAACAGCAATACGAACAGAAGAAAAGGTTATATGAGGCGACGTCAATCAACATAACGTCACAAATGGAGCCTCTGAAGAGCCAAGTGAAAGAGTTGACTGACAAATTGAATAGTAAGGAGCTCGAGTGGAAAAATCTGCGGCAGAAAATAACAAAAGCCGAAAGCTTACAAGAGGACGTGATGTTTGAAATGAAAAATGCAATGCAGTCGCCGCGTAAGCCGTCGAAAATGGAAATGTTGAAAAAGAGAGTCAAAGATTTAGAAGAAATAGTGAGAAATTTGGAAGAGGTACAGCAGCTTCCGCTAAACTTTTAATTAACATTTTTAGAATGTCGTTCACACTTGGTGATCAACAAACAGTTATGATACATTATTATAAAGACATTGAATACACGGGTATCGTATTAATGATTTAAAAATAACACAGCTATATTCAAATCCAATAACTGCTTTATTGTTTTTGTAGCGTAAATAATATGTACAGCTTTACGGTTCTATCTCAGGAGCAACGTGAGATCAGCTCCCGCCAGGGGGAGGTGGAGGAGCAGAGCCGGCTGTGGGAGGGCACGCTGCACTTGCTGCGCTGCAAGCTACAGGCGCGCGCGGAGGCCGCCGCGCAGGGCAGGATGCACATCACTCAGCATTCGCAAATGCTCACGCTTAATTAGCAACGTATTGTTACTGACTTAATGACGCACTCAAATACGCAGTAGTATAGATTTCTGTACTATCTGAATACCCACTTAATCAATCCGAGTTTGCAGTTAGTTATTGACAATAATGACAGAGTTTGTGTTGATTAATATCGTTTATTTCTCACAATTTATTATTTCGATAGACACGTTACATCACACTGTACCTAAGTATTTAATACGAGCACTGCAAAAATCATTAAAGACGTCATTACTAAAAAAACATCTTTGATTTACCTGTCACAAGAAATAACCTTAGGATAATCTTTATATAGAAACTGTAACGAATGTAGCTGTGATGATTTGATCAGTCCAACGGTCGTTGCCCTATTCGGGGTTTGAGTTTAGAAAATTATTCTGTCGGTATCGTAATACAGTATCTCTATACACAGCGAATCAAAATTTCCTTTTCAAATTGCGATCCAATTTGTAATTTAAATTTATCTATACTGACAGCCAGAGACGTTTCACACAACGTGACCTTTGTGGACCCTAACGCAAAGTGCTTGAGACAATACACTGATTGTCAACGTTGCTGAATAATTGGATACCTCTCTTTTAAATTCAGATATATTCTGATATCTCCAGCTTCAGATCCTTGTTGAATAATAATATTTTCTAAGGAATTATGATGACCATTTAATACACAACAAAATTTAGAAGCGTAATAAATATTTAATATTGTTTATTGCAGTTTCCAACTTGAAGCATGCACACTAGCTCAATGCAACGCGAATTAATATTCTGCAAACGGTGCGGATAAAGTTACATTTTACTAGTATCTTAGCGAGCTCTATATAGTTTAACATTTTCTTTATAAATACGGTAAACTTTGCACAATTTTTATGGTCATTGTTAACAACTTGGACAGCGTAGTTATCATTTCATTTTTAATATAAATGTCATTCTCCATCAGACAATGGTGGCTAAATTATATGTACGTAAACCTGGACGGCTGGCACTCCTCGATTGTGCGGTTCTCACGCCACTTTCTGCCCCCATGCCGCGTTGTGAAACGGTATGTTCTCGGCGGTATTTCCAGACCAGTACGACT
>JAODUI010000027.1:3934011-3953697 GCA_027563995.1 Papilio gigon
GAAGATGAGCCCCCGATGGGCTCGAAACTAGTCGGTACTGACACCGAGTTGCACGTGAGTTAAGCCGTTTTATAAATAGTATACTATTTAATACGTTACAATAAAACAAGGGTAAGAATTGCTATATGTTATTCAATGTTATTTTGCCTCCTGTTATAATAGTTCCCTCCTACCATGGTACATCCACAGCGATCTGGTGTAAAATGTATTTGAGTTTTTTTTTTTTAATTTTATAAAAAATACAAACAAAGTAAGCTGCGGGCGACTCAACAAAAAGAATAAATTATTGTAGATACTGGTAATATTATATTTTATCAACATTTACAGTTATCAAATCGCGTTGTAAAATTTTCGCTACGTAGAAAACTTTTGACTTTGAATAAGTTAAAATACGAAGCGGAAGTTAAACTGAACAAAAGCTCGGGGTAGTGTCATGAACTTTATTTCAGTAATCATGTAATTTTTTGTATCGAGTAAATGAAATTTATTTTCAAGTCCAAAGGTTTCAAACAAGAGATGGAGAATAACTATAGATAAGAGATGAAAAATATGAAAAGGAGTACAGTATCATGATTAATATTGTAAAATAATGTCACTGCGCAATATACTATTTCAAAATTTAATATTGCAAGTTACTACGAAGTAGTGTTGTAAATACGGTGTAGGCACCAACTACTTTATTTATTTCTCTTATTATTCTTCTATATTCTCTTATTATCTCTATTTAGTCTCTTTATTCTCTTATTATCTCTATTTAGATTACATTCATATTCCTTCGCATTTCGTAGAAAGATTTAGAAAAGTATACGAGCGACGTGCTCAGAATCTAAATATATAAGTACTTATGTACTTCATCCCTAAATTTATACCTTCATAAGGTTTCGTTTATCTAATAAATCTAAATATAAGGGACTAGTGGTCGTTCGTAACTGCGTCAGCGTCGAATTATAAAAGAAACTATGTTATTCGCGTAACAGTTACTAGTTACCAGTTATTTTCCAGTGAAAGTCCTGTTAAAATCGATTCAGCGGTTTCAGAGAAATCCCGACTTGAGAACAAAGAAGAAAATGATTAATTTAAAAACATAATATAATATTTGAAAATCAATTCGTAGTCATTTCTTAACTATGTAACAAATTAAATTGTACACATAACTTCATCAGTACATTCGAATAAAATCCACAATTTTAATTGGAAAGTTGTGGAGTGGCCTCCTCAAACATGTACGGTTATAAATGAAATATTTGTATATCCAATGGTTATTTAATTACTTGTTAAAATTTAAACGTTCGTTCCCTTTCGTGCGATCAGCCGATCGATCAATCGGCCCATCGGGAAATAAATCCCATTAGGCATGAATCTATGAAATCTATCGGCCGCACGGGAACCAACGTTTTATACATATGTCTATTTATGATATAAAGTGTTAAATAAAATAAATGATTTCTAGCAATTAAAGCAATCATTTAAAACGTTCGAATGCTAGAATAATAAACAATTTGGATTCGTATAAAAACTTTTTGTTGCCGTCATTCAATCCACTTGGACGAAATTGGATACACAATTAATTTCATTGCTGTCAATAGCTAAAGTGCCAACAAAATCAATTGACTTTAATTATTTTTTACAAACACTGTAATTTGTTTTGTTTTTATATTGTTAATTTTCGATTGTAATCAATTTTTTTCTCAAAGACGGTTCAAAAAGAATCATCGGACAACAAAAATATTCAAACATCAAAGCTAATATGTATTTCAAACAGAATGATAAAAATGACAATATATTTTCATACAAGGGTTTCAACAGTAAAAATCCCACAATGATAACGTCGCGAAGTAAAAAGATGCCGTAAATTTATTTTGACTACTGAAACGAAAATGTAGGAGACATTATAAATGTTTTATTGCCGTTTGAAAATCTATAAAATTAATAACATTCGTATGTTTGTATGTAGTATCGAAAAAAATAATGTTACCTTGATGTATTTGCCTTTCTTACAATTAAAATTTGAAATTTTATCTGTTTGTTGGTAAGTCCACGTTGGTCCCTTGTAATCGCTGAAACGACTTGACAGAACTTGACTGGACTTTTGCTATAATGTAGCTGATTGTTGTGTGAATTATTTAGGTTTTTTTATTCTACGCAGACGAAGTTACGGGCTACTATTAGTGTATTATAATCGTGTCATCTTGTCGTATTCCTCCAGGAGTCTGATACCCAACGTAAAACCCAGAGTCCTCTGGCGAACAAACATTCATAACTTTAATGTGCCATTAGCTGTTCTGTTTGCGTTTTATATGTCTGCGAACAAAAACGTTTTTATTATTACGACAGTGTTTATAAACTGGGCTGTCCTGTATCTTTGAATAAAAGCTTACTGTCTTCAAGAGAATTATATTTTTTTTTTATTTTATCTTTCTTGTATGCGTTAATATTACCTACAAAAGGAATTTTACATACAAGCTTGACGTCTACTTGAGTGTTCATTTTCAAAATGTCATTTATTATTGTAAATGACAACTATAAAGAAAATGATCTCAACAATAGACCTTCGAAGGCTTATTTCTGCACATTTGTGCTTCGGATTAGATATGTATATATGTTAGAAATATCTGTTTGTACGCATATTATAATTCGTTACGACCACGCCAAAAAATGAGGAGTAGGTAATGTTACCATTTTAATGAATTGTGACCTAACGTGTCTATTTTTTTAGATTCTAAGGAGAAAAGGGGTTGGTAAATGTACCCATTGCTTCATAGTGTATAATTTATAATACAAAGTTTAAATCTAAAAATACTAATCGATTCACCAAAAATCCAACAGTGAATCTGTCTATTCCGATACGATCAAAGATATAATTTACTCATGTTATTTACGTCGCTACCTGCACTATATCCGTGTACTTTAAAACGTGCGTAAAAGCTCACGTAGCTTTCACTTACCGACTGATTTATACATATATGTTAGGGCAACAGTAATAAAACAAACCAATGTCCCAATAAATTTTTTTGGAAAAAGCTTTCAGGCTATAATTTACCATCATCGAGCTGAACATTACTAGCTTATATAGAGAACGTACGAGGTATGAAGTTTGGCCTAGCCAAGTATTAAATGAGACGTGAATAAAAGTGTTTTTTTTTATTTATCATTCCATTCAGGTCTGTTATAGGGAGGATTTTAAGGGTATGTGAATATATATGTATGTGGATATGAAATTATTTAGCTCTCGTTGTAACATTTATGAAATGACTTGGGTATAGCGTCGACTATTGTTTGTGTTGTGCACACGACGCCGCGCCGCCCCATCCGTTACATGTGGAAATATTTGGTACTAACAGCTTTAGGCGTGTTATCGTCACCGTCCAGCTTACAAAATATGTTCAACAATAACTTTCTACTTTTACTACGAAATACGTAAAACAATATACAGTTTCATATCTAGTATTTATATATTCATTTCATTGTTTATATTCAGTGTAGTATGTTAAATTCAAATATGTAAATTAATTAATTTTACTTGAACTTATAAACAACAACACAGTTAACGTCAAAAAATATTGCTATGAATACAAAGATAAGGTTTGTTAATATAATTTGAATTATGATAATCAGTGTTGTTTTTTTTCATATTTGATTACAGATGATTTTTCATAAACATATATTACTGATATACGCTTTACTTTAAGTGAATAAATATTGCCTTCTTTGTAAAAAAAAAACATAATAGGATTAAAAGACAAACATGAAAAGGAAAAAGTACAGAAAAAACGTCCGAGACGGCTTTCAGCAATATGTCCTCAATACCGCTTGCGATTATCTCTCCCTACAGTGCGTTTCTTTTTTATATTTATTTGTTGCTTTTCCTTTTGTAGGCAGTATTTAATTTTGGAGCCTGTGTCAGCTTGAACATTCATTTGTCTACAATCGAAATATCCCAACAATAATTTTATCGGATAAAATTACCTCATCCTGATAGAAATTACAATATTTAATAACCACTAAATTTGATTTTGAAAACAATTCCTAAAATTATCTTTGCTAATTATTACAATAAGTTATTTATGATTGTAGTGTTGAAGTGCGTGGCAATAAATACCAACATTCCTATAATTTGTTCCAGACGAGACCTTGTAAATTGTTTGTTTGTAAAACAATGCTATAGTTCAGAATAATTTTGTTGCCAGAAAGATAGAGGAAGACTGAACAAAGTGTAAATGTATTACGTAATTGGAGACGTGCGTAGGAAGTGTTCAGTTCGGAAGTTCAGAAGAAGTGTTCAGAAGTTCAGATGTGACGGCTAACAGAGATGTATGGAAGAGTACATACTGTGCCGACTCTTCATAGGGAAAAGGGCAGGTGATGGTGAATTTTGTTTTCCAAAGTTATCATTTTGTCATTGTTAAATATTTATGGCATTAAATTTTTTGTTATAGACAATTTTGCAGTTGCACGGATGCCAAGCGTTACATAATTCCGTAACATACGCGTTTAAGTTAACAATAGAGAGCACGCGAGCACCCCACTGACCTATTTAGCGAAGCGATCAGCCTCTGCTTAAGCATGATACAACACGCATCTCCTTAATCTCAAGTAGTACACATGTTACACAAATATCAGTTGTGCAAAGTTTGCGTAACTTAAAAATATTATTCTCTTCCAGATTATGTTTTACATCATTGTCCAGTTTATTTATCTTTAAGAAAATACATTTGATAATAAAAAATGGAATTCTAACCCGAACATCTGCCGTCAGTTGATTAAAACTTGGAAAGAAAACCATTCTATGTTATCTGGTTATTTAAATATTACTTAGGTTCAGCCGTGATGCTGGAAATTTTAATCAAAGATTTCCGTTCGTTTGTGCAATCCGTTTTGCATTTTGCTCAGTACCTGTAATTCAACCAAGTCCAAATCAAAATACAAAGGCGCTTCGACTAAGACTACAGAATGTGTTAGTCGATGGTTACTATGTAATTATAGAGAATTGACTTTCGACCGCGACTTTGTTTGAGCGGAATTAAAAACAAAACTCAGTAAGCAATCTTTGCATTATTCCAGATTGTTTAGACGTTTTGAAGTTACCTGGCATCAAACATCCACATGTTAACATTCGTAATAATTTTACCTAATTCGTTATTATTAATATTATATTTAAATTAATGAATTCATTAAGAACTTCTTAGTTTTTGAATTATAAAGCGTAGTGCTGTTGTCTGAATTAATTTAATTTGCATTTGTAGTAACAATGCCGTATTTAAGTCGGATAAGACTATGAAATGTAATTAAAATTTACTTCGTTTGTATAAAATAAATTATTTATAAACAAAAGAGACAGATAATAATTAGAAAAAAAAAAACATCTGAACATGTTAAAATTAATGAGTGTTGTAGATTTTAAAATGAAATAATTCGTTTTTGACCAAAAAGTTTCCTTGCTAATTATACAATAAAATATCATTTCTGCGTATTATTAATTTTCAACAAAAATACAATTTTAATAAAAAAAAAAACTATTAGTATATTAAAAAATAACAAATGTACTTCACACAGATGATCTTCGTTTTTTTATTAATTAATTTAAAAACAATAAAAAAATCAACATCGATTCCAATTCAACAGTTAAATGATTTACGCGTAACGGAACGCAATTATTAGTAATACAATCATTTATATCTGCTCCCAATAAATGCGTAACCGTCATTTTTACATCCATTAGTAACAAACCTTTAAAATATTCAACGAACTATTTTTTCCGATCAATAACTTGTTTCGTAATCGGCAATAATTGTGACGTCACGTCCAATAGTAATTTAAGTAACTGGCTGTTATATTAAAGAATGCGACAGATTAAAATGTATCTATTTCTATTCATATTTAATTGAACACTCACAGTTAATCAATTTGAAATGTCCAACAAACAATTATAACTTAAACAGTGACACTATCAATATTAATCATTGTTCTATCACACATTACAATTGCCAAAGGTATTAGGTTCCGACGACTTAATCTAATATGTAGATTGCCACTGAATAAGACCGTTAGGCAACCTCCCTTTGTCATGTTTTATGACGTAATTTAGGGTTGGAATATTAAGGGATGTACGTCGCTATTGTTATCTATATATAATGACTGCCGACTGACACTGTCACAATAACATACTAAATTAAAATATTCTACATTGAAATAGTTGCGTTAATCAGCGGTTAAATAATTCATTACCATTTTCCTGCACTGATCACATCTATGTTATGATAGTGTAGTATGTGTGAAGAAATTTTTAGTTTAAACTAAGAGTTTTAACAGTCGAAATAAATTAAAATACGAAGTTTAGAAATATTTTGACATTATATTTAGATAGACCGATGACTTGGTCAAAGTTGCGGGAGTGCACTGTATGCGGGCGGCACAGGACCGGTCATCGTGGCAATCAATGCGGGAGTCCTACGTTCAGCAGTGGACTACATTATGCTGATAATGATGATGATGTTTAGATGAATCATCTGTTTCTTAAATCTATGAAAGTATTTGTTTTCGTTACTTTTGTATATTTAAATTGTAAAATTAAATGATTTTGGTGTCGCTTCAGCCGCAGAGCTGCCGATGGGATCATTTGTCGAATTTCGTGCGGCGGTGGGCGGTGCGGTGGAATAAGTTTAAATGAAAATAGTTTTCCTCTTAAGTTTCTATTATCAGCTTGATAGCCGAACGTCGCTCCATCGGCACACCATTGACCTACTTAGACTTCCTGATTTATACACACTCATTTATCCCCAGAGTTGTTATGTTCAATCATCGACTTCGTGAACTATTTAAGGACATATCTGACATTGTTTTGTCTTGAATCATATATAGGGTGGTATCATGTTATATATTAGTAAGTTGTAAGTAATTATGCCATCTTATTATACGAAAAATATAACATACTAAAATGCCGTGTTGCTTAAAAAGCTTCGCAGTCAGACTTTTTGTGCGCACTACCATTCAAGATCTTACTGATTAAATTAACTTCTCTACCGATAAAAAGCCTATGTTGTCTGCGGGGACTTAAACATATTTAATACAAACGCTATATTGTTAAAAACAATATTTGTTACTTAAATTTAATATATTATCGATATAATGTCATTCCAAATACGAAGAGACGGAGGGTCGCGAGTTCAGAACACACAGAGGTTGGCACATTTTCAGTTGACAATGCCTCCCCTATCGTACGCACGCAATATAAATAACCTATTCTTTGACAGTCCTCTTCTCCCAAATGAGATTATATGTTGGGGGATACAACCAAAACATTTCTTACTCAAAGTTGACCCACTTTTTGGAATCCCATCGATTTCAGTCTACTCTCGCATAATATGTTTATCAACTGGCGTTTATCTAGGTTTCGTGTACGCAGAGCTCCGTTCCGTTGACAGTAGCTTTGAAATATTTGCCTTTGAATCGAAAATACATCATTCTTGAATGCCTTTCAGTTGCGGCCGATTAAAAGGAAGCCTCCGGTTCTGGGATTTTGAGTCTGAGGATTGGTTTCTAGCAAGATATTATTGTTTTACATTTATTCGAAAATAACGTATATGTCATTTCAATTACTAGTAGTTTTTTTGTTAATTTGCTAAAATTTCTTGTAACCATCCCTGGTAAGCCTGAAAAAGCTTGTGTTAAGATATGGTTCACGACAGTAGTCGAATGGTGGGATTCGAACCCACGACCGCTAGATCGGTAGTCCGTACCCTTAACCATTAGGCTATTGGCGCTTCAATTTACCTTAAGCTATTTATTTAATTATTACTTTTACTTCTAGCCTTGTGCGTTATTTTTTAATATTTCGAATACTCCCTTTTTTAAACTATTAAAACTTTCGTGAGACATTTTACTATACTAACTTAACTCACGTGTAACTCGGTGTCAGTACCGACTAGTCGGTCGGTGAGTTAAGCCGTTTTATAAGTAGTATACTCCCTTTTTTATATAAAAATTTAATCGATGTTAAACTAATAGCGTAATTTAATGATATTCCCATACCGCACATTTGTCCGTGAGTATATCACGTGGGGAGTGAATTATAAAGTGAAATCGATGAAAGATTTCCCTTTACCGCCATAAATTCAACGAGTGGTCCATTAGCTAATGGGTGATCGCAGCGCTATCCAGAAACTTTACTTAAATATACCTAACTTTATTGTTCTTATTATACATTTGTTCTTATGGTATGGGTATTGTTCTAAACTTACTTAAGTAATTCAATTTTATTCGAAATGTTAATTACATCAAGAGTCATAGAAAGAAAAAACATAGCTTTGTTACATAATATGGAATACAATTGTGAATTTAAAAGGAAAGGTCTCCTGAGGCCGTTTGTTGACGTAGATTCCTACAGTGTTGTTTACAAAAAAATGTCAGATTGATAATTGACACCCAATGGATGGATGTTTGTTATTAAGTATCACCAGAACAACGAGATGGATATATCTGGAATTTGGTATATGTAGCATATAATGTGGAAAAGAGAGAAGGCTACCAACAAAGTTTTTTTTTTTTAAAATCCGTACAATGACGTCTCGGCAAAAGCAAGTCTAATATAAAATTGTAGGCACCCTTTAAATGCATTTAATACTATGCCAACATTTTAAAAAGTGAGCGATAAAAATCTCTGTCTAAGCATTTTAATTTTACTTCGCCTTCGTGTTTTCTATAAACTTCCCACGAATACACCTCGATGGAAATGAGTTAAAACTTTTTTTTTTTAATTAAACTAAGAATAATCTACCAACGTTCCTTAAGAACCCTTTTCATTAATGAGAACGCCTTAACTTTTCTATTTCATATTTTTCAATCTCCCGTTGAATTTATATTTAACTTCCAATGTTATAAGTATTGATACATCATATATCATCATCGACAATAAGAGAAATTAAAACTTATTTTTCTTTTAAGAATATACATTTAGCTTTTAGGTGGATACAAAAGGAGCAAGCTGAAAATCAGCGCAGGGACGGTGCAGGCCGTCCCTGCACACGCTGAGCTGGCACCTTTAGCCACACAATTCTTTTGTTAATAATTCTTTTGTTTTTGTGTGTAGTGTTACATTTTGTTATGTGTTTTCTGTGACAATAAATCTTTTTCTTTCATTCTAAAACTATAGAAAGTGAACGGGAATTATTTAATACTAAAATCATAATTGTATATTATCGTTTACAAATTTCACAGCCGCGGTAGAACGTATTGTGAAACATCCATCACTGGCTATGGGTAGGACGGAATGACGTTTAATTTCAAACTTTCAGGCCTTACTTTAGGAGTTTTTAACCCTCGTCACTTTGTTCGAGCATCGTAATCGATGTTCAGGACTTTTATACCGTCGCTTTACAATAAATGTACCTAAGTATTAAATATTGAAAATGTTATGCGCAAAACGTTTATTGTGTTCAAATTAATTCTACGATCTAATTATTGGTATGTATGATTGAATCATACAAAAGTTATTGCATACCAGCTGACCTAATAGACGTATTATCGTAACTATATTAAATTAAATATAAAAGTAAATAAAAAAAAAATAACAAAATTGTTCCATTGTTCACACGTGATTTGATGACCAAAGGTAATACAGATTCCGATATCAATAATTGTGGTTTTTTAATTAAAGTGTTATAAATAAATAATAAAACGGGAAATCAATTGACTTATTCGCATATTGTAATTTTGTTTATTGAAGTGAAAAGAAATCTGTTTCCATGTTGGTCGTACAAAAGGTCCCGTACGCTTGACAGTTCAAGAACTTGTCTATTGAGCTGCATGTGTTAAGGGGTCAGAGGTTGACGGCATTCTAGCTCAGTTCATTTAACTGTAAACTGTCGGGAAACTTTGAATTAACCACTTGATTAATTTTAGGTTGGCAACTTTGTTCATTAGGCACTAATGCTTTTTATTCAGTTAACAATTAAGTGACATTAATTATTTAAAACAGTTGACCTTTCATTCATAATTATAACTTTTACACATACTGTGATTTTAATGCAAAGAATTCGAAACAACTTGTTGTATCAGGAATTGAAGAGAGACTAGTACAGAATTTCTCCACCGATATATGCTGATAGTATTGCGTATTATTGTGAAATTTGAAAAACGCATTGGTACATGGCGGGGATCGAACCAGGACGTGTACATTTCAGTCCACTGACAAGCTAACCAACCGCGCCACCGATGATCAAACAGTACATTTTTAAAAGACATCCTAATATATTGCCTACTGAGCATCTTATATAAATATTAAAAAAAAACAAACATTTTCCAAGGAGTTCATAAAAGAAGGAAATTTAATAACGAAGACACGCTCGCTGGTTTGACAAACTGACATCGTAATGTCATAACGTTTGACGCTCGAGACGAGGGTAATTAAATAAAGATCACTCATATTTTTGTAGCATTAAATATTTCGTTACGTATTTACAAATGTATTTCTAAAATTGGGTCATTTCTTTATTAAGACATAAGAATAGTGTCCCCAATATAAACCATCAGTAGCACGAACGGACTAGCTCGGCGAAACCACCCCACAGAAGATGACAAATGTTTTTAGTTTGTATAATAAGTTATCGGCTCATTTAATTTAACAGACATACTTACAATACTTAACAATAAAAATATCTGATGCTTACTATATTCCTACCAACTTTATCAGTTGAATATTTGAATAGAGAATCACACGATATATCTCTAAAGAGAAGTTTATCTAAATACTTTTGGTTTTTCATTTTGTTTATAGCTGCAATTTAGTTGAAGCGTTCATGATATTGGAAAATTTCGAGTGCCATATATTTGATTTGGCAAGTCACGTCTGGCATAAATCAAGCACAATCGATCGCTCGCGGGACCTGAATACTCGATACCTTATTTGAATATATGTACGTAATGACATTAAGGTGACTTTTCTGACCTCAAACATTATTGACATATTGTAGCACGGCAACTCTAAGCACGGCAACCCTGGAAGGTTATTAAATGGTTGCCATTCTACGGTTGAAACTCTTAAATGGCGGACGGGTCAAGATAAATTTAAACGAAAACCTGTCACAATATCCCTTATCAGCTTTTTAACGAGGAAATTAGAGCGATGGAATTCTGTAGTATTTTGATGAGTTTTACCCAAAAGTATGTGAAATTTTAATAGTATTGGTAGTTAAGTAAAATTATTTTAATTTATTTTTTCATCGGCAGTTTTCAAATTGCCTTTGATACTCTTTTGAGGGTCGGGAAGTCGACGTGAATAGTAATATGGCTTTATTTGAACCTTTAATATTAACTGAAATCTTTTTTTATTATAACTAGGTTATAATTATTTAAAACTTAATTTGTGGTCCAAAATTAATACAAATAAAATTATACTGAAATACATTATAAAGCTACAATTTTGTTTATTAATTGGTTTTGATTTTATTAAAACATTTTCAATTCAAAATATTTCTCTATGATATTGCAGCAAATAAACTTCTTGGTTCATTTTGCACTTTAATTAGCGCCCTGTTCGCCTAGCCTTGCAAAACGAGAAATAGAAACGCAAGTTATCCAGAGCTTTATAAAACGTCATAAAATATTTTTTCTATTAACTTTACGTTTCACAAAGAAAAGTGTTCAATAAAACTTTTAATATTAACTGTAAGTGAATACTGTAAATTATTTTGCTGTTTTACTATAGACTTTAATTAACCTAAATCAATTTTAACAAAATATTTCAAACTGATACCGTTATAATAAAAACGCTGATTTAATTAAAGTATTGTTTGATCATATTATTAGTACTTAAGTTGCATTTAAAAAATTAAATACAAGTGGGTATTGAGTGACCAAATATAAAAATGCATCTTAAAAATCGTACCAAAGTTACATTAATATTTATTTATAAAGCTCTTAGACAACAAATGTAAATATTCTTTAAAGATAAGTGAGGTAAATTAGTTTGGAATAGAGCGAGGAGCAGACGTGAGTGGAACTTGTAAGGAAGTCAGTTTGCCTCAGTCACGTAATCTCGTTTATGTAAATATTTGCCTCTGACTGTACCGCGTCTTGACGAGGATTCTTTTCCTGAGCACAGGAAACCGCACTCAATTGTTTTTATTTAACTAAATTTTCTACGTCGATGTACCAAAAGTATTCTTAACGTCGTCTATTGTTTTATTATCGATGATAAACAAATGACAGACAACCGAGCACGCGACTGCATAAATGCAGAGTATTTCGTGCGGTTAGCCGTTAAGTGGAAATGAATACTTAGGTATTTACTAAGTACTTCAGCGAAAAATCGTTTGCTTTTTGCCATTAACTGATCTTGATGTCCATTAGCTAATGGCGTCAGTAATGGCTCTCGACAAACACTAGGAGCGTAACCTAGTCTTACCTTTTATGATTTCTAGCTTAAGTTACCTGGCCATAGATTAATCAGTTATGTACTTTGTTATTAGGACCGACCAATATTGTCAGTGAAATAGCCGTAAATATCATTATTCGTCGATATTTCGTTTATCAATAGTTACCATCACAACCAATATAGTAGATAGGTACGTTGAACACTTCCGTTAAAGCTTATTTCTTTCGGTTTAGTATACGTTCTAAAATATTTGTTTTTTCTACGAATGATTTAAAATATTTTTAGCACTGTGACATGGTAGAGTGCTTTAAAATGTAAAATATGAACATTTAAATTATTAAAACTTTCTTGAGACATTTCACTATACTACTTATAAAAACGGATTAACTCATGTGCAAGCCGAGGCAAGCCCGTCGTGCGCAGGCGCGCGTAAGCGACGGGCCGCGAACGTGCTATAGTACCAATCCTACCCACCCTGAAGAAGAGCCCACGATAGGCTCGTAACAAGTCGGTACCGACACCGAATTACACGTGAGTTATGCCGTAATTATAAGTAGTATAAAATATAAACAGTTAAAGATGAATAGCAAATATTATTATAAAATCGCCTGCAACTATTAGAAGTCTGTAACACTCTTTAAACATTGCAAAGATTATTCTTCATTAAAATATTAACGCATAATTAAATATTAATTATCATTAAAGAAAACTAGTTGAATTGTAATTAAAATTTAACCCGATGTTAGTGGTTGTTCCTGACGGCAGCTGACGTCTGACGTCAAGTCAAACGCAATCCATCACTCAGTTAACGAGGCTTAAAAATGTTTCCTCTCCGCGCGAGACTACAACAACAATTTATTACTTTGGACGTTTCATTGTTGTAACAAATGTTTCAACTTTCTACAGAATTGTTTCTAAACGTGTAACGATTTTTATATCAACTCAGCAGAAGTGCATCTTAGAAGAACATTAACTGTCGCATTTAGAATCGTTAAAATTAACGATTCTAAATGCGATAACTACGATGTAAATACATCCGGCTCGAAGGACCGTTTAGTTGTTATAGGCTTCCATAGAAGAAAAACCTCAAAAAGCAACAGAGATATTTGAAGGAATGGAAGAGTGAAAACGAAAGATGTCAATCGTCTGTCGATGTACTCAACGACTGCTTAAGTAACCGTTATTTAGCTCTGAGTACGTAGCAAAGTCAGTAATCTTCGCTTTAAAGTTAATTACCACTAATATTAGTATAAAGACGATATCTATGCTAAGTAAGTGTAATCTAAGAGTTTAAATTTAATTATTTAGTTTAGGATATCTTGTTATATGAAAATGTGAAGGAAATTTAATTTGGTTGATTAATTTACAAATTCATTAAGGGCTCCCCCTCGTCGTATGACAGACGTGATTAGTCTAGAAACATTGTTTTTATTTAATTTACATTTTATTAATGTACATTAAAAGCTGAAACATTATCTAGATTTAATATTATTTATAAAATAAAATATTAGTAGACGTATATTCAATACCATTCAATCAGGTCAGCCGTCTTAGAGTTGTCCGCTAACAAACATCCGTACAAGGAGACCTTCGTATTTACATCAGTAAGATGTTTTCTTTTTTAATTTATTTCTCATTTCCTTTAAACTCTAACTGGCAAACTACATCAATGTTAGTTTTAACTACAGAGCGTCTGATAGCGTCATTTATTTAGATTCGAGCTCCGTGATGGTGTAAGTTTTAATGAAAATAGTTTGTCTCTAAAGATTTTATGATCTGTTTTATAAACGCGCACGAACGTGTAGTGGTGTTAATTCTCAATGACATAGTTACAGAGATGACATGTTCGTCTGTGTGTTCACGTAATGAAAATTCATGGCATGAATTATTTTTGAACGTCACCGCACTGAATAAAAGCAGATTCGTTTCTCTTTTTGTTATTATTGTACTAGATGACGTCCGCGTCTCTGTTTGTAATCTTAATTAGTTGCCTGTACGCTATTTTACGATGTCATCTGTACCTGATCCAAATTCCATTTTCATTCATTCCTTAGTCACGTGATAACAAACATCAATTTCCCAAACTATAGGATACCATTTCCCAAACTATACAAATGTTCATATAAAACATAACTTGTAAGTTTTTAAAGTACAAGGCAAAATAAACTTTGTTGAAATTTATTGCCGTTCCCGCTTCTAAGAATGCGATATAAAGTTTTGCCGTTTCATTTTCTTTCTTAAGCTTTTATAAATCATTTTAATGATATACTCTGTGTTGCCCATCCATAGCATTATTGAAAGAGTTACGTATTTTATTGCATTTAAAGATATCTGAATTTTAAATAACTGTAATCATTAAAAAGAAACGAATTTAATATTTAAAATAACATTAGCTCTTGTAACAACGAACTGCGAAAAGTGAAATAAACATTTAAAAATTGGATATAGGAGTTCCTTACTCCTCCACATTTGAAATTTTACAAGTAATGTCTGCGTATTTCAAATTGAAACAATGTTCTGTATTGTGATTTACCTCTATATCAAAGCTACGTCATTACATCGAGTTTGATTGCACAAAATTGCAGCGACCTTAAAACTTTTTTACGGTCAAGGAAAGCAATCATACGTACAATGTGATTTGCATATCAAATAATTGGCATTTGAATGTTGAAGGTAGAAAGTTTAGTTCTTTTTACAAAGTTCATAGAATCGTCATTAAAATTTTACTTTCAACAACGAAAGCCTTAGAGAACTTTACGAAACAAGAATTTACATTGAATTTTAAACAGCAGAAAACCTGATATTGGAACTTAAAATACTAAGTTTTTATTTAACTTCGGCTTTTTAAGATAAATGTTATTTATCGACAAACATTATATATAAATGATAAAACCTTTGCGTCATAAGTTTATAAGGAAAATAATTTCTTACAAGTAGTATAAGTTGGTATAGAGTTACGATACGACGATTCCCAGAGATTGTTTAACACAAAAGTTTTGGGCACTTCGCTACATATAAAAAGTGTTACCCGCATTTTGAGGAGATACGGCAAAGTGGGTCAACTTTGAAGCCGAGTAATGTTTTTCTTGTATCGCGTAACATGTAATTCTATTTGTGAGACAAGGAATGCCGTAAAATAAGATTATGTAATTTATTTTGAGTGCTCAAGATACAGGGGTTTTGTCGGCACAAAATATGCTGAGCGTTGCGGTACGAGTACACCGTACTCATAACTTGTGTTTTATACTTGATTTGTTTTATAGATTTTTGTATTAATTTTATATGTCAGTAGCTAATGAGATTTGCGACTGAAGATCGGGTCTCAAAGCTACCCCTGTACATTGTTAGTCTATTGTTTCGTATTGTTACGATTATGTTCCTATGAACAGAGTCACCCCTATACCAGTTCACTACTGTGTCATATACGGTCGATTAGAACCTAATAAGCGTGTCTATAAACCCATACTTATGTATAGGGATGAAATTCGATGGGTATATTCCCTGTGCAATCACAAAATATATAATATAATTATGCATATCTGTCATTAAAAAGCTATTAAAGAACTGCCCTTACAATTGTGGGTTAGCAAAAGCCTTGAGAAAATCGAATCAGCAGACGTCATCCATCATATCGTTTGGGGAAATGAAAAATTGACATTTAATTTCAAAGTTCATGAATCTGGTAACGACGGTAAAAGGAAAAATATGTCATGGTCATGTTAGTACTTTGTTTCATTGTTTTAAACTGTTTAACACAACACAACGCGATGTAGAGTGTTGCGCAGTACTATAGACAATTTAGTAGAAGCACTCAGATCTAAAATCGAAACATTTACATTTATTACAAGAAGTACGAACATTTCTATTGAGATAAATGATAGCTTTCGTGGAAATCTAAATTGCTTTATGCTGACGAGTGGAGCTCACTATAAATGATTCGTTCCGACATTATCTTCAAACCAATACAGTTTCGAAGTATCTTGATATTAACGATTATTAATAGCTGTTCTCTTATTATTGAAAAAAATCTGAGCATTTTTTTTATTTAGAAAGAAGCCAAAACTATGACTCCGTCAAGAGTCTAATTAATTTTTTATAATTAGTTTCATGCGAAAAAATGTCACTTTTTTTAATTCAGTCATTTTCAATATGCTTCAAAAGTATGAAATGATTGTGGGAATATAAGTATGTAGGTTGAATTCGGACTGATATGTATGGAAGAATAACACATAGTATGGCATTCCTCGATAGGGAGAAGGGGAATTATGTTGTAGTTGAATCTGTCTTAGGTTCTCACAAACAAAACACCGATTCAAGAACTAATTCCTATCACTATTAATATTTTCGAAAAAAGACCACCGGCATTTTTATACTTTCATTGAAACACATGACAGTAATTGATTTGTATGTTTTTAAAGTGATTATTCTGAAATTAATTAATGTTTATTTATTGGATCCATTTCATTATCGAGAGATCTAAATGATTTGTAGCTTTAATAAATAATGAATTCGTAAATGCTTTCCCAATTACAATATCGATAATTTCATTTCCCTGGTGTAATCAGTTGCTCCCTCCGCTTTATTTGACGGATCTTTTCTTCCCTATCTCTTACAATAATAATAATAGATAATAAAAAGTTTTACAATTTTGTATCCAATATCAAAAAGTTACAACAGTCAATCATCAGTTCACTATATCCTTACTGAGGAGCTCGGAACTTACTCTACTATTTGGGGTGACCAGGCGATAGTCAACTACGCTGGCTCAGTGCTGATACAGCACAGGTACAGATAGTTATAAACAGAGATTTCGGACACATGTCTTTTTTGGATTGTTCAAACAAATTAAAAACCTATATTCAGATGAAGTGAGAAATTATTTTCCTTCCGGGAAAACTCGGATCTTTATCGAAATACGATGAAACTCGAACTGTCATTGAATTATCGCATTAAATAAGTGATATTTTCATATGCTTAATGTGAAATGGCATTCTCTAAAATGGGCAAAAGATTGGAACTGAAGCTGTTTGAGAGAGTACGATAAATACGAACTTTTCAGAATAAGTACGAAGGAAAATCCTTTCTCTGTATCTGTAGTCATGTTATGTTTTACTCCGGATTTTGAGCAATAGAAATACTTGCTTACTTTTTATTTGCCTTAATCTAATAAACTTTATACGAATGTAATTTATAAAAGTTCCGTTAAAGTTATATCATAAAATTAAAATAAATATAGTAGAGAGTCAAACTTTATGAAGTCGCGGTCTGATGCTTCAGTTTGTGGAAGTATGATGAGCAGACTTAGTTTTTTGTTGTTGGTTCCTAAAGAATATGATATATTTTGCAGGGTCTATATTCAATATTAGAATATTATTTATTTACTAGAATAATAATTAATTTTACATTATATAACATTCAAATTTAACTGTTTTTAATATTAAAGTTAGCTGCAAGTTCAAGTTACAAATTTTACAAGAAACTTGAATTATTCTCTCTTAGCTCTTGCAAAGTAAATGGGGAACATTAAACACTGTCTACAACTTATGGCCTCTTTTCGTTAACTTAGCAAACGTTTATGTGCGAGAAACAATTGTACTAGTGTTACTTGTTGGTTTTACAACAAAAATCTCGGCTATAACATGGACATATTCCAGAAAATCTTTTCATTATGAAACTATTTGATAAAAAAGAAGACCAGATCGATCAGATTCCGCGGAGATAACAACATTCGCCGTTAAAGAATACGTCACGGGTGATATTGTCATTATTATTTTTTTAAAACTGTACAGGGAAGGTGGAGGACCGCATACTGTGGAAGTTAAGGAAGGGTGTATGTCCAGCAGTGGGCAGACATAAGCTGATGATACACATATTTAGATTGTTACCAAACTCAGAAGAACGAAACTATATCATAATTCAGAACATTCATTGATAAAAAACTGTGTTTCTATTCAATAGCTACGTATAACAAACAAATGCACTACACTATTAGCATTGAAGTTTAAAATACTTAAATTAATTAATAATAATTAAACCTATACCAAAAATCAGTTTCAATGTTGTCAATATTTCAGTTATTTAAAAAAACGACGACTCTAAAAATCATTTTTGCTCTATCATACAATTTGTTCCGGCAATTTGTAGAGTTTGTGATATTTGTTAAATAATAACATGTCACTAACAAAATCTGTTTTGACATCAGCAATTTAGGCTGCACGGGGAGCGTACAACGAAATTGTTTATGTTCATATAAAGTATGTATCGAAGTCATAACTCTATGTATAAGTACGATTACTATACTTGTAATGTTACTACAATCTAGAAAATGTACAATAAAACTATAAAATTAGTAACTCGGAAGACAACATTTCTGGTAAATAAAAAATAAACGGACGTACTTCATTCAACATACCAAATCATCATCATCAGCTCACTATACGTCCCCACTGAGGAGCTCAGACCCTACCCTATTATTAGGGGTGACTAGGCCATAGTCAACCACGCTGGCCCTATGATATATGTAGGTTGGTGTGATATGTGTAGGTTGCATTACGATGTTTTTCTTCACCGTAAGAGCACCGAATAATGCATATACGAAATTCGAAAATCGAAAAACATTTTGGTATAGGGCGGTGATCGAACCTGGACAATGTCGAGTACAGTCCGGTCCGGTTAAGCGCTTAACACCTGCGCCATCGACGTTCAGCCGTGTGCCCTAATTCGACATATATAATAAACAATGTCATTAATTAAAATGATTACTCTCTCACATCAATTTCACAAAGCAGGCACGATTGAAAATTTAATTCGTATGTCATTAAATATATCGCTAGGCTTTGCTCCAACAAACGTGACGGTAAAACAAATAAGGTTCAGTCTAGTTTACTTGACTCAGACTGTGATGACGCAGATAGGACACGTTCCGGCTCAGGCTGGCCAACGTTGGAAAATAAGTCAACATAGTACGTTTATCTTAAATACATTTTATATCAATATTTCATATTTAAGTTCTCATTCCGCACGAAGACATTTCCTTTTGCGAGAAGTTTCTAAAGAAAACTAAAAATAATTTAAAGCAAATTTTTGTTAATTTACTAATATTTTTTTTACCACTCCAACTAAGTTATAAGCTTGTGCTTCGGTATTGTTCACGACAATAGTGAAATGGCGGAATTTGAACTCACGATCATGTGATCGGAAATCCTTACCTTTAACAATGAGGAGGCTTATATCATCATCATCATCATCATCAGCTCACTACACGTCCCCACCGAGGGGCTCAGAGCCTACCCTATTATCAGGGGTGACTAGGCCAT
>JAODUI010000027.1:3954650-3971863 GCA_027563995.1 Papilio gigon
TTTCAACTAAGCTTTAGAAAGTGCTAGGATACAGTTTACGACAATAATTACGCCATTGCACCGCCCGGCGTAGAGGTGCGTAAACGCATTTCCTGACTATAAAAAAAAAGGTCCATGCATGTTACAATAAATCCAATGCTACATAACCCTACGACGTAGAAGTAATCGTTGTACCAGCCGAGTTCAGTCTACGTATCTACGTCGTAGACACATCCGTAGCAAACTATATTCTCTTTGGTTAAGATGATAATAATAATATAAGAAACTGTGTTTGTTGGTTACAACAGTTATTAAATGTATTAATACTTAAAACTTTACAATAATGTAGATAACAAGTGACACGCATTTTAAGTGCGCGGTTGAGCGAAAACATTGACGTTAGTATAAAGCTAAACTGATTAATTACAAACACTTTAAAATTATATATTAAATAAACACTGTTGATATCGATAAAAGCGTAAAGTGATAAGATATTATCATGTTACATATATTATACCTTACTTTGTTGTTTTATTAATTTGCAATATATTAAGACAGTAATTAAAAATGCAAACCAGCGCTTTCAAACAACTGGAATCCTCTTATCGTAACTTAAAACTTGTTTATTTTCGAAACACTTAATCTCAATTTGTATACGTCTTTTCAATTATCAGTGCAGCTCCAAATCATCTGCGCGCAGCGCAGCATAATGTCCAAACTGTCGATGTATTTGAAAACGTCCAATTCGAATTTGAACATTTCACTTATAAATTCTCCACTTCGTAAACACTCGTATAGAACTATTGAAAAATATTGTCATTCCTTTCGTTTTCCTTGAAAATGACAGAGACAACATGTTTTTATAAGGATATTCTGCAGTCAACACACAGTTTAGTTGTGTGCGCACATTACATTTAAATGTACATTACAGCGCTTACTAAAGATTTGTCGTAAAACAAGAGCGAATCGAAAGCAACATTTTAAAGCGAAGAAGAACTTTGCTCTTAACTAATGAGAAAGTGTCAAACAATGTAAAACATTTCGTTTGAGCGACGCCGCTCTAACGTCTGTCATAAAGTAGTTTTACCGTTTTATTTATTTGCTTTCTTATCTATCTTATAAAAACTTTGTCATACTACTAGATACGCAATAAACATGTCTAATATGAGAATAGTTTGCCAAAGCTCTTCTTATCCTCATGAATTATTTATAGATACTATAATTATTTATTTACTTACACGTATTATTTTAGTATTAAGTCCTTTAGCGGGAAATTAAACATTACTTGGTATACCAGGAGTGCGGGGCGTCCTCCCTTCAGATGGACTGACGACTTAGTGCTGACGGCAGGAAGTCGTTGGATGAGGCAGGCAGAAGACCGCATACTGTGGAAGGCATTGGTAAAGACCTATGTCCAACGGTGGGTAGACAGCTGATAATGATGATGATAATTAAATATTTATATTCACCAAAACGATATTAATTTAGCATCTTTCTTATTTCCTTTCTGTAGCCGTTCATATTTCCTTGTACTTAATAATAAAATATTTGTATTAATTTTTTAAATAAAACAAATTAAAAAAAAAACGTAAAAAATGTTATAAATACTCAAACAAAATGCTATTAGCGTTCGTAATTGAGGTGTTTTTAATAGCGTAATGAGATCATTTCTGGTGACATCGTTGCTCTGAACGATGTTCGAGGCCATAGTTAAAATGCAATCAACATGTATAGCAGATTTATATGATATCAATTCATTTTTTACAACATAATTATAAATACATTTATATTCACGACATTATTAAGAACGAGAGTCGGAATATAGGTAAGTTTGGCGACATTTTTTTTTATTTAAAACGTTTTTTATGCAAAAGTATAGACGTATAATCTATATACCTATTTTAAATCATAACTAAGCGAATAAAAAGGCCTACGTCGTTTGTTGCAGTATTTTTTTATTGTCATATACAGTACATAACGATATTTTTGAAATTCGATATTTGCTTAGATTTCTAACTTGTATGAAACACGTTTGTAAAGTTAGCAGTTAATCTGAATATTCTTTTTTGAACAACGGTATTTAAATCTAGATAGTAACTATTTTGCTGGTTGTCTAAATAAATATCAACCTTCTATCTTTGCAACCTACAGGCTACGACAGAACTACGACAAAAACCAGACGCATGACCAACGCATCTGCTGCTCTAGTGTTGCGGATGTCCATGGGCGTCGACGACCACCTTTGTGATCTCGCCGCTAGCCCCAAGATCTTCTATAAAAAAACAACAAAGTTATATCGCTATGTTAAATGAACGGTGTACTGTAGATGCTAATATTTCAATCACGGCTTTTCATTGTAACAGTCAAAAGTCAACTCGGTCACAAATTGTATACGAATAACGTTTTACGATGTTGAGTTATAAACTGAAATTGGATTTTCTAGCGTTTGTCGGAGCCATCAAGTGTGATTTATATACGGAGTCAAGTAAATTTACTGTTTATTTCACAAGTAATTATTACATTTTGGACTGTTACTTCCTTTATTATTAAATTACTAGCTGACCCCGCGGACTCTGTTTCGGCTTAAAGGCAATAAATAAACAGATTTTTGGATTTATTAGGAAATATAAAAAAAAAACATTTCCTTCTCGGAAAAAAACGTTTGTATGGGAAATGGAAAAAGGCTATTTTTAAGGCTTTCACGTGAGTTTTTCTAATTTTTCTCACCTTTTAAGCCTTCCATAGACCTCCATGAACATTCCAAGACCAAGATAAGATAAATCCGTTCCGCCGTACTCGAGTTTTAGCGAGACTAACGAACAGGAATTAATTTTGATATATATACATTAAATTAAATAATTTGATCCCTTCAAATATACTTTGTAGTAATGTTATAAATGTGAAAGTAATTAGATATCGTTTGGTAATAGTGAACTCGAAAATGACGCAGAAGATCACTATGAAATTTAACACAGACGTAGATTACTGTCAGAAACGGCGCATAAAGATTTTTTTTTTAATTCCGCGCGCAAACTCTTCGTGTTTTATCGATATATGTAAATGTTCTCATGTATACGGAGATATGATAGAACAAAATAAATTATAATAACAGAAAAACCGATAGTCATCATCTGATTATAAGTATATAATGTTTATTAATATTCTTTTAAATATAGTGATGAAATAATTACTTACTAGTTAAAGTTTTCGTTATTCTCCGAGCTGGAAAGGTGTTACAAAGAAAGTTCAAGTTATACTTGAATAGAAATTGTTGAACAATGCTGCGGTATTCATTGTGGCATTTAAAGCCAAAAAGTTGTCCGTACAAAAGATTTTTTCATCTCTTCTAATTTTCAAAGTTAGCTTATACAAATTTTTATTAATTTTCGGTGCGACTTTTGTTAAATGCATCTGTGTGGCCAACACCTAAAATCTTGGAAGTAAAGACTTAAAAATTAACCAATTTAAGGATACCAATCCAACAATCTGATTTATATTTCTGTTATAATGTAATCTTCGGATTTGTATTATTGAGTTTGCCGTAATAATGTTGGGTTGGAAATTTCAAATACTGTTAAAATACAAATAGTTAATAACAAATTTGTTAACATTTATGTTTCATATACGATACGTTCATCCATAGGTTTTGTTGGAACGTAATGGACTCAAATGGAATGCACTCAGACTTTCAACGCCGTATGTAATGTGAAGATTATTGAACCTAAGTCGTAAATAAAGTTGATCATTCATCTACAGGACACTGTATACTAAGATCACCGTGCTGCTATCTTTCGAAGGCACTTGTGAAGTATTGGACCATTGTTTTCTATACAAGAAACAGTACGATAGAAAACCCTTTTTATACAAATTAGTTATTCTTTCTCTTCGTCTTATCGCTTTTGTGTTTCTTAATACGATTACAAACAACAACAGTTTCATATTCATAAAAATCTAAACTCAAAATTAGTGTTTTTGTAAAGCTTTGTTATTTACGTCATTGTACCGGATGGCAACGGTCGACAGCATCAAATAATAAAACATGCAGCGTCCAATTAAAAGACTCCAAATACTGTCTAGTTTCTAGATATAAAATATTTTATGCATTTAAAAAAAATACCATCTAAAAACCCTAAATTTTGTATTCCTATTTAAATTTTTTAAATAGGAATACAAAATTTAGGTCTGATGAAGATGAACATTCAAAATGAAGACAAGAAATAGAAATGTTGCTTTATTTTCATCCGCGCCGTATAGACCTTGACAACTGTCTCAACTATTCCGAGCACATCGACACTTCTATTGTTCGAATCGGGAATGGGTCCGAAACAAACACGCCGAAGTTCGTGTTGTTTTGGCATACGTCGCTGAAGCTAGATTAGTTGAAGAACTTTTAGGAACTTGACACATTGATGTAATGTTCACACATCTTATGGCAGTATTTTTTTATTAATTGACGGTATTGCCGTATCTACTCAAAAGCTTGACCGAAAATGCAGCATTTTGAACCGTACAAATCTTCAGTATCGTTTTGCAATAATGTACAAATGAACTGTTAATTCCATGTACATTAAGCTTCTGAGAATTTGTGAAGTCCCACAATACGTCCCTGAGTAATACTGAAGTGTCCATCACATCAAAACCAACCTCTACCATAAAAGGCTGGTTATAAAATTTAAATATCAATCTAACATCTTTACAGTCCCCAAACAGTGCATCTAAAAATGTAATTACTTCTTATCTTTTCAATAACGCGGTTAAAATGTTACTGCCCCCAGACCTATAACGAACGAATGGGAAACCTAATAGCATATAAAATATATGAACATTACGTTCTTAAATGACACCCTTAGATTTTACGATCAATGCTAGAGAGGACGCGGTACATTATGTTGTAAAGATGGGAAAATTAAATCTTCACATTAAATTTATATTAAATATTAGAGCACACTGTATAGTCTGATAAGTATTTTTAATATTACCACTCGATTAATAGCGACTGTTGCAATAGGAGTGTTGAACGATTGTACTAATGGAATAATCAATTAGACATACAGGATGGTTTATTCATGTTAATGCCAGCAAGCACCAGTACCATATAATATACGAGTATTTCTTCGGTTCCTCGTCATCATCCTATTTCAAGAAAAGGTGCAACGCTGTATTGTAGTACATGTTGGTGAATATTCAACATCAGTAGAACCAAGAAAACGTTCAAGTAGCTCTGCCATTTATTTTAAAATGTTTTTGAATCGGCTTATTAAGGTCTAACTGGTACTGCGGACAATTTAATATTAAGAATTCAGAAATACTTTTAGGTAAAATAAAACACACGCTTAAAGAAAATTGTGGTTTATTATCTAGACTAAGTAATTTAATTTAATTAACATTATTCACGTACAAAAAATAAGGGGGTGTAAATATATCTCTGAAAATGTAACGAGGTAACACAATGTGTATCGAGCTACGTAAGGTCAGTCGCCTGTAGGAGGTGGGGAGAGGGAAGAGAGCGCAGGCTAGGGTGGCGGCCGGCGCCGGCGCGTGCGCCGTCCGCACAGCAGCCGCTGGAACGCGTGCCGGAACTCCGGGCTGAACACTGTATAGATCACTGGGTTCAATGTGGAATTAAAATAGCCTAACCATAAGGATAATGACGTCAACACGGGACTAACTTCACAATCACACGTCGGAACTAATATAGCTAGCACGAAGAATGGGAGCCAACATGCTACGAACGCACCGGTTATTATTGCTAATGTCTTCGCCGCTTTTCGTTCTCGTTTCGAATCTACGGCCTCCTTCGGCTTGCGACGCACCAAACTCGGGTAGTACGCGGCGGCCACAGCGCCGTATCCGGTCGTAGGCGGATCCGGTTCCAGACCGTTGGCACAGGATTGCTTCTCTGGGCTCGTGTTGTTTGATGAAACATTCGTAAATCCAGTGGTTGTAGTTTCCGATATGGTCGGCAGAGGGCGGCCTATGACGGCCACCACCGCGGCCGCGATGCCACCGCTGCCGCCGGCCGCCACAAGCGCTCCGCCTGCTGGCACCGGCGGCGGACCGACGCCGCCCCGGGCGGTTGCGCCCCGTCGCCTTCGTATTCTTTTTCTGGCAGTTTGGTATATTCTCCAGTATAGAATTAATATTACTAGTACTGGCACGTAGAACGACGAAGCCGTCGCGAATATCTGGTAACCAACGTCTTGGCTGACAACACAGCGCAAGTCCTCGGCGACGCGGCGGTTCCAGTCGGGGTCCTTCCAGCCCAGCAGCGGCGCAATACACACCAGGAAGCTCACTATCCATACACACGCGATCATCAAGCCCACCCGACGAACTGTTCGCGCGTGGATATAGTCAATATTTGTCACAGCCCAATACCTGGAAAAAAGACAAAAATTTATAGCTATAGAGTATATTTGAACTAGGCCAAAAATAAATGTCACCTGTCAACACATAGAAGAACCAAAATAGGCAAACAGAAATTATTATGCATTTCTGTTACTGAAACTCATGAAAAATTCTAAAACCAGATTTTATTTAGAGGTTACGGATCCTTCACCTACTGTTTGTCATTCAACCAGTTCTGGATCACTTTTCAAGAAGATCACATAACATCATCCGAAGGTGTTACTTCCTCTTTAAATCCTCACCTATCCAACGCGATCGCAACTAGATGTAAAATTGAAGCGGTGCAACAGAGAACGTCTCCCGATGTCCACATGTCGCAGAGCTCCGGGCCCAGGGTCCAGCGCTGCGCCACCTCATACACCGCTCCCAGGGGCATCACTAAACATGCCACCAGCAGATCGGCCACAGCCAAGGACAGGATCAGTTGGTTGGCAGCGCTCCGCAGATGCCTCTCCAGAAGTATAGCTGCTATTACGAATACGTTACCTGTTAAGAATAAGATAAAATAAATAATGATAGTTTAGAATACGGCTTTTGAGCTTTTTCGCACTCTTATATGGATGCGTTATTATTCTATAAAAATATTTAAGTTCATTTACATTTTAAACGTGTTCGGTCTTGTGAAAATATAAAACGAAAACTACCGTTGATTTTACACGCTGAACGAAACATACGAACTCCACGGGATAACTCAATGTTTATTTTACAACACCTCAAGACAACTGGGAGTAGATACTAAGAAGTCTGACTTGAAGAGCAAATGCAGTTTAAAAATGCACGATACAAATAAGATTAAAAATACACGTACCGATTACAGTTGCTAGAATCAATAAGCCGAGGAAGACGGCCTTTAATGCCGCGCGGAGTACAGCGGCGGGCGTATCGAAGGGCGCGGCGGCGTCCCACCAGGTGGCGTTGCCAGCGGTGACGTTCCAGCTGGCCGGCACCCAGTCCGTGTTGTTCCAGGTCAAGTTCCGCACCGGCAGCCGCAGGTACAGCGCCTCCCATTCAAATAACTCATCGCCGTCCGCGCCCTCCATACTATTTCACCGAAGCACGCCCACTACTGAAATTCACATATTACTTTTAAACAATTTCTAATATCAATCGATGAAGTCTTACGAAGTGTAACAAAAAAAACTGGTAAAATACTTTCAGTGTTAGAACTGACCAGATCATCATGATCAAGGCGGACATGTAAGGTTTATAAAGTCGTGGATAACAAAAGAAAAAATTAGAAGTTTATCAGCTAATTAAATTGCTTCACTTACTGTTCGTAGCGTACTTGTTAGTCGTATAGTCCAGTGACTGCTCCGCCATCGTCATCTTATTTATCTCTCTCTAACTTTCTGCGATTGTCGATCTGTAAAACAAAATTGTATCAATAAACTAAAATAATAAAAAAAAGATTGTTCTGGTTCTATAACGAGATCTAAAAAGTTGAATTGCATCGTTTTTATATTGTTACACCGCTTAATAAAAATCAAAGTAAGTTGAATATTAAATGAAAGTATTTAAATAACATATTTTGTTCAAAAGATGAATCATTAGTCTAGTGTTAGCAGACGCAAGCGCGACTACACCGCAGACGACATCGTGTTACAAACATCAAGGCATTTGTAACTTCTAATGATACCTCAGCATACACTACATTTAATAATTTTCCTAATTATCACTTTACATTTATAAACTACACTACGTTTAAATGTATGAAAATATTATCGTTTTTACATTATTGATTAAACTAACATTAGGTTGACTAAGCTAAGAGAGATTATAAGCAATGGTCATTCAAATAACTACTTTTTTAGAAACCAAATAAATAGAGTTTTTCTTTTATAATTCACTTAGAAAAAAAATGTGAGTAAATTAACGAATGTAAGTTGCATTGATAAATAGATTTTATTGCCGTATTCAGTATTATGTTGTTCTACTTAATGACGATCAAATGTAGGAAAAAGGTTGCTTTTGAAAACGACACATAAATGACTCTGGAAGTTTCTTCCTTGCATGGATACGCGAGCCGCCCCGGATCAATGTAAGCAATTAAGTTACTTTACTTAACTTTAAAAGGTAGTAGAATAAAAAAAACTTCAGTGAATATTAATTAAAATGAAGTATATGAATACATCCGGTATTACGATGTCGCAGCGGAAAAGGCTCCGTCTCCGGAAACGATAGCACTTTCCTATTACCTGCTATGGTGAATCGCGACCTACTTGTGGGCATACAATGCCGGCCATGGTTACATTATTATTAGACTAACTGCTACATTTCATACAATTTAACATTTATCAAACACGTTATAAGTTAACATAGTAAATGTTACCGGAACATGTATTAAGTATTTGTTTATTATTATAATTCTAATAAATTAAACTTACAGCGATGGATCTACGACGGTATGACGCAACTGCTCACATTGTTCAAATAAATTGTAGATGATTAAATTACAGTTCTTAATACGAGATGATGATGATGATGATGGATTTAATAAGTACAAATGTTACGAGTTACGTTAAACAGTATAATTTGATCAGAAACTTTTACATTAAAACCTAAAGCTCCAAATTGGAGTGATTATGGAAACTTTTATTCGAAGACGATAATTTGAAAAAGTTTTCCATGAACAATAAGGCTTGCGAAAGAATTTTAGACTTGATCCAAATAGCTACATTAACTTAAGTAACTCGGTCGTAGCAAGTCGCACTTTTTTTTTAAATAATTATTCCAGTTGGAGACAAATCAATGAAAACTTCTATTTCTGGAATCATGAAAAGAAACCTGCTGTTTTTGAGATAAAAAATTATACAAATGAAAATAATTTAAAATGTCAAAAACATAAAGTGATAGGTGAAATGAAAATTAACAAAAGATGCATTAATTAGAGAAGACGTGCGTAATGAAAATTTCACTTAATTAATATTTTAGACACTACGAAATAGAAAATCCGTCCGTTATTAAAACGGAAAAATAAACAAAAAGTGTACTGAAAAGGCAAACTCCGCAGCATTTTCAATTTGTGTTGCAGTTGACTGATATTAAATCTACCTAAAGTTCGCTGTCACAGACGGGGTCTTCGTTCAAAAAACGAGCTTCAAGTTAAAATAGGCTTCATTTTAATACTAATTTCCTTTCCCAACTATGATATTCAAAGGCAGAAATTCCCGCCAAAGGAACTTTAATAAAGATGTTGTCAGAACGTACAAACTGCTGTTTCTATTATTTACATTATAGCATAATTTTTATTTACGGTTGTACAAAAATATAAACCTTAACTTCTTCCGCATTAAGATGAAATTAAGTTACATATCAGTTACATAACAAAAAATACATCTTTGTATCTAAAATGTGGCCCGAAAGTAAAGCTCTCTAGTTGATAATGTTAAAACTAAATGACTTATAAAAACATATTAAAAACGTAAAGAATATAAAAGTAATAAGATAAAAAATAACAAAAAGGGAAACACGAAAAAAAATGGTACACATTTTTACTACTTAAAACAATGACAGAAGCGGAAATTCATTTCAAAGATTTACATTTCAAATAATTTTAATAGAAAATCCAATTCAGAATGCAATTATAATAATCTTGTTTCTGACAAACAAAATCTGGCCAAGAAACAAGCTGCAGTTCGAGTCATTTTGCCTGACGAGAGTACGGGGTAGTGGAGTGGGGATATTGCCCGCGGCGTCCTGTTAGCTGCTTGCACAAGCTGTGAGTTTTACACCTCGCTGAACACTGTTCAAGAATATTATTTTCAATTTATGTCTTTACTTATATGTTTAGCGGGAAAAATGTGATAGTGTATTCTGTAAAGTAGTATTTTGATGTCGACCGTCTGCCTGACATAAGTATGTTACAGTAAAATACTGAAAGTTATCATTTTACAAAAAAAATTACAAACGAAAATCTCGTATCGATACAACATTAAAATTACATTAAAGTATTCTCAAATGATAATACATCAATTTCTCTTCAACATATATTTTGGAAAATTTCTCAATTTTCCATATTCTCAATATAAATATCAAGTCTTCTAAAATTTGTCACCGATCGATCGAAGGGGTCGCGGATTCAATCCATATACGGCGAACTGTTTGTATAAAAGGCAATCACTTGCGTTTCAAAATCAATTTTCTACGAAAGCGCCTAAAGGTATGAAAGAATATGGACGTTTTTTTTTTGTAACGAGAAATGTTTTATATGAATTCAATGATGTTGAACGGAGTACGCCCATTTCACAATGTTCGTTTATTATGTATATTCTTAATTATTATTGCATTAACGATAAATTAAAAAGTGAGAGTAAAATTTATGTGGGGAAGTTACTATTATTTTTTTTATTTAAACAATTATCTTCCGATGCAAATATATTTTCTAAAATCTTAATGACAATCAAATCTATTTCGGGATTAACTCACTCACTCAGAGTGAGTGAGTGAGTTAATCCCGAAATAGATTTGATTACTAACTCACTCACTCAGAGTGAGTGAGTGAGTAAGTGAGTTAATCCCGAACTCTACTCACTTAGAGAAAACTCACACTATTTATTTAGAGATAAAGTCACGGAGGATAAATTTAATGTTTACAAAGTCAAATCTTAGATCGCAAATAAATACAAAATATTTCGATCAAATTTCTACATAGAAGCGATAGCAACATTAAGAATGATTCAAATTAACACTTTCCTTACAACTGGCTCAGTTATATTGACATTCGTATGGACGCAAATAAGTGTTGAGCGAAAGGCATGTTAATTGCCATTAAGTGGAAAGGTGATCGTAAGGTTCTGTCACTGCGTTCAAATGTCACTTATCTGGGGACTGTTAAACTTTAACCTCTGAAGGTTTATATGTTTTTAATAATAGAAATAGGAGGTGGAAATCACATTTACTATTAACATTATACAAACGCCTTCACGGAGGTTTTTAAAGGTGAAGAAGTATCTTACTGTTGTTATAAATGCTAAACTTTAAAAGGAAGTATAGAAGTGTGGATGGATAGATGAATGATTGTTTGTTAGCAGGTAAGACATAAACGGCACAGATATAGTTGAAATAACGCATAGGGCACTTACTAAGTAACATTTTACTTTCTTACTTACTTACTTTGGACATACAAAGATAGTCTCCTTCTCTTTTTAAAATTAGTAAAAAGACAAATGACGTCGTTGACAGCATGGTATTTAATAACCTCAACTGTGAAATGATTTATGTTTCTTAAAAAGGTTTTTTGAATGTATAAAGGGAAACGCTTCAAATTCTTTATATGACAACGTAGGCCTAACAGGGTGAAATATTGAATAAGAAATGCGCTACACAAAACCGTATCAGAGAGGCTTCCGTTAAACGCCCCCGAACGGGACGGAAACAAGGCTTCCGATCCCTAGGAGATTCACTCGCCTCTTTGTAATGTATCTTGACTTGTATATACAAAGAGTTTCTTTGCAGTAGTTTGATTTTGATATAGAAAACTTGTTTTTTTTTTGCGAAAAATAATAACATAATAAAAACGTTTACTAGAAAATAGAACCTCATTCTTAGCCTTTTAGTGTTTGAAAGAGAAAACGAAAGGATTGTAAATTTTTGGTATGGTCATGACACTATTACCTTAATGAATTTTATGATATAAGGTCACCTCTGGATGTTTATTTATTAATATCGCCTGATATATCTATGCTAGTTAACTATATTTACTACACTCGAAAACAATAAATCCGGGTCACTTAATCTATATGAATCTAGCATGAATAAATCAAGAACTATGAGAGATTATTAGCAATCGTATTGTTTTAGAAAAAAGTCTAGTTTACTATTTTTGTTATAACGAGATCAGCAGCTTTTCTTTCTTTATGAAATTTTTAATAAATAAAGTGTGGTGACACTTGTATTTTATTACTTTAATTTGTCAAATGATTTACTAAACCAAAAAATTTACACTATTTGATCCGCTTTTGGGGTTTCCATTTAAGTGATCATTCGGTACGTAATTTAAGAGGTGTCTATTAAACACCGTTTTTTTTTTATTAAGCTATTTTTCTTGGTTTATAAGATTTGTAGGTTTCTTTAGACTTGTAGGTGACGCATTCATTGCTTTTGACTATATTTTAATATACACATAAATATTTACTAAAAATGATGTCACAAATGATGAGAGTTTATAACAGAATTTAATTATAAACGGAACACAGCAACTAATCGCTTCTATTAATCTCGGGCTGTCTCCTCGCCGGCGGTTGTGTTTTATTTTAAATTAGGAAGCATTTGTAAAATACGTTTTATAAACAGTTAAAATTAATAAAGCTGTTTTTTATTGACGTCTAAAAGATAAGCCAACAAGAAGCTGAAACTGAAAGTTGAACTTTCGAAAGACCCATATTAAAATTCTCTTATACCCTTTTAAAAACAATGAACAATATGCTTCAATACACGAATGTAAAATTTTACTTATATAACACATCCGAATGTTTGGATGGATGGATGGATATTTGTTAACAAATAACGGTTAAACGTATCGGGGTTAAATTTGACAGAGATTATAGAATAGAATAGCGTAAGGCTACTATTGGGCTTTTTTAAATTCAAATGAAGTCGCGGGCTTAAGTTATAATATGTTATATAGACCAATTTTAGTAAATGTTTCGGCTGTGGAAGTTCGCGGTACTGAATTGCATAATAATCTTGTTTTGCACTTCATAAACACACAACAGACATAAGTTCGTAGTTACAATGTAAGTAAAGTGCAGTTTCGTATAAATCCGCTCGATATTAATAAGACTTGACCTTTATCGGACTTTAAAAGGTTTTCTCAACCCTAATAGCCCGGGGAAAGGCTTGCCAAGGGGAATTACGATTTCATTTATACGAATATATCGCTTCATAACAAACGTCTCTAATGGCCTATTAGATCCTTTGTAAGATACTTAATGCTGCAAACACCGATTCCTCTACGCAAATTCTTTGAAAGGATAACAAGGTATTGAAGTCGAGTGTTTTGTTTCTTTTTTTGCTAAATAGCTATTCCGACTAATACCAATGAAATCTGTTTACTGTTTAAAGTTATGTGTTTTTTATGTAATAACTATACTATAGTATTTATTATTACATTTTTGTTAAACTCTAAAAACTGCTAAAAAGTTTCGTGTCATACAATGATAAATTAATCTACATGTTAGACAAAGTTTTTATATTTACGTTATTTTTTATATTTTTTGTAAATAAACAAGCATTGTCTGTTCCGATCAAAATATGGTACGAAATATTATCCACAGTCCTGTAATATACGCTGTTTATAACAATTTTTATCTACACACCAAACATCATAAGGAAGTCACAAGGAAGACCACAAGATATGTTATATCTTACGACAAATATGAACTAGAAGTACGACCACAAACCTTAGGTATTAAAATGGCATAGTAACTGAGTCATCCTATTGCAGAGATTAAATAATATAACGGTAACGGAAACAGTATCTTCATAGCGTCATTGCAGTGTGGGTACAGAAAGACATTGCTTAGCAAAGTGTAAGGAATACGTAATTGGCATCGTAAATCAAAGTCTGTCGCATATACGTAACTTGTACAGCCGTTAAAGTAATTAACAAGGCTGCGAGCGTTACCGTTAATATTAATTAGCCTTTATCATGCTGTCTCGTGCGTGTACATTATCTGTTTCAAAGACGAATGAAATTTACTGTCGCGTAACTAACGAGGCTTTAGCAACTGTAACATTTACGTTATTCATAAAAGGCCCTATTTCTAAGTAGACTTTTCATCAATCTGCCATTTTTCCTACGAAGGGTCGGCACAGGCACCACTCTGCCATACATCTCTGTCAGCATCTGAACTCACATTCTTCTTAGATAAATCTTCTTTCACACAATCAATGCTCACCTTATTCGTTCTTCCTCTTTTATAGCCATCTTATTTGTGGACATCGCATAACATGTGGACTTTTATATGAACTTATTTTCATAACATTTACAAAATAACGAAATACGTATTTTATAAATAAATTAATAAAATAACAATTACGTAGTTTTATAATCTACATATATAGCGTTTGACAAGTTTGACGTTTAATCTAGAGTCGATTTTTTCAATTTTGTTTATTAAATGACAACACTGAGAAAATTTACACTTGAAAAAGACGCAGAAGGCCTTTTTTTCCTTTACTTTTGTAGTTTTGATTTGGCATCAGTAGGTAATTAATTTAGGAAAATAAATCTAATAAATTATGAGTTACTAACAATAGGTAGAATATGATAAAATAATGTTAAGTTGCTTTTAGCGAGTAATGGCATTGTGTTCGCCTAAATCTTGATCTTACGTTTACTTCATAGTCGATATGTATTTAACAAAGAACAATAACATAATTTTAATACTGTTTATTTTGTAGCTATTGTTAATTTACATTTTTGAAATAAAGTCAGGTGTGAGAATATTTTGAATCTTAATTTTATCTTATCTTTCTTAATTATTACAGTACTATATTAAAATATTTCAGAACTTATAAGTTAAATATTTATACGAAATAAAATACGATATCTCATATTTAACACAGTTCAAATCAATTGAAATTATATTAGTGAATGATAAAAATATATTTACTTGTAGCCTACTTGAGTGTCCAAAGGTGCATCCACCCCGTTAAGTGTGGCGAAGTTACTACAGCCTCACTACGATCTGTGGGCGTTCGCCGGTCGCGTGCTCCCCTGCAACGTCTCTGTCGGCACTTTATTCACTAAACGATTGTACAGTCAAAAAATATTCACTTCAGTCATTCGGATTTATTATGGTTATGTTTTGTTTACGTATAGCACGGGTCGTCGCGCGGGCGACCGTTCTGTACGCGACTGTACCGCGTAGCACGGCGACTGCGACCGCCGCGCAACAGTTACACTCAGTACGCGGCCGGGCCGCCGGCGCGCGCCTCGCCCTCCCCCCGCAGCGCTCCGTGCTCCCTCGCACCCTCTGACGTCACGAACTTACCGAAATTCGCGCGCCCATTTTATTGCAACGGTTAGATTTTCTCACCTCCGAGCGGTAATTCCTCACCAAAACGTTTATATTGATATCGCCGCTCGTATAGATTATTAATTACCTACGATTACAGCGATAGGGTTGAACAGTTTCGTGTAGCGTCTGATATATTCTATTATTAGAGTTTTATTTTGATCGGATATCTTCTGCTTTATTGCAGTATTCATTAAAATGTTAGGTTTAAATCTCGATTAATATATTTCAATTTATTCAATAAAGATTTATTGGCCATTTCCCTGGTACTCTCACCAAAAATTTCGATTCTAATTTACATAAAACTTAACGTTAGAAGAATAAAGAGAGCGACGTGATCCAATTTAGTTCCTTTTGCATCAAGGAAATCTTGATCATTTGGAGGGAGTTCTATTGGTTGACGAGTTGTTTCTAGAAATATCCAAGCTTTTCCTGTGGTTAACAGATTGTTTGGGGAACAAACAATAGAAGATTGCGCCTAACAAAGTGTTTGTGCGGCCAAGTGGGGCGACTGTGCGCACTAACCGGCCTTTTGTCGCTCGTTTAATCCACTTAAGAGTTTGCTGTTCAATGAAGTGGCCTCACTCGTGCCTTTTGTTGGCCAAAAAAATTACATCCTATTACGTAACATTTACTTACGGAAGTTGCTAACGGAGAACATATTGACAACTAACATTTCATATATTATTCTGCTCAATTATACCCAAAGAAAAAAAAATTTCGTGATGACTAGCAAATGTTGACATATTTTTAAAACGTATCAATGAAAATTACTTTTCTAAAAAAAAAGAAAATAATTTTTATGGTTTTTAAAAATGAAACATAAAATGTTTTACTTAATAGAGATGCCAATTAAAAAAATAGTGATTCTAAACCTTTTTGTGTACATGTACAGTTTCGTTACCACAGTTACATCCTTCTGAGTACCGGACTAAGAGTCATTAGTCGCTCCCTTAGGGCTACTATTAAATGAGACGAACGGGTTAGCTCCTCCCCGACAGAGTGCGGAGCCCTTTCCCGGGGCGGTCAGTGGGCGTCGGTGTCACGTCAAAGCCATGCTCCCGCGGCGTTCACAAAGACCAAGAGGAAAAAAAAGAAAAAAAGGGCCACTATTAATTAAAACTTCTTGTACTAAATCTATAGTGAGTAAGATTGAAGAATTTTGAGATAATAGTCATAACATTTCCTGTCTTTTTTATAAAAGAAAGGGGCAAACAAGCGGAGGCATTACAAAGGTGGTCTTCGACGCCCATGGACATCCCCAACACTAGAGCCGTTGCCGGCCTTTGAGAAAGAACGTTTTCAAATCACAGACGCATTACAATATTAGGTTATAAAAACTCGCGGAACATTAAGCTGTAATTTCCTAACAATACTTTAGTGTAGAAACATACTGTTGATATTGTAATTAACAATGCTACCATTAACGCTTCAGCGCAACGCAAAGATAATAAACAAGTGTGCAGTACAATAATAAACATTAGTACTATTAAAGCACACAAATTTGTGTGTCGAAGTTTATTTCATAGATATATTGAAATACTAAATATAAAAATAATCTAATTGTATAAGGCTAGTGATATATACTTCCTGTCGTTTTGGAGACGGTCTACTTTTGTTAAAACAATTAGCACAAAACAAATTTTCTTTCACAAAAATATACAACTCAAATAAGTGACAATGGCGAGCTGTTACTACACTTTTTTTGTTTTTGGTTATCAAAGGAGATATCGGAATAAACCACGATAGCTTTTGTTTATAATTCAAACAGCTAAAGAAACCGGGAGACATTCAATAATATTATGT
>JAODUI010000027.1:3973378-4000622 GCA_027563995.1 Papilio gigon
ACATGTCCACGTTAATGCATTTTCAACCACATAAAGTAAGCCTTTAATCCTTCAATATTCATTTGTTTCATAAATTTACCTTTTACAACTAAAGCACTTGTGCGGACGACGATCCGGTACGGCCTCCAAATTTACGAACAAACATGAATGATCAAAGCCTACTTAAAGTAATTAATTGGTATTCTAAATTAAAATTTTGAAAAATTTGATTTTCAAAATTTAGAATTTATTTTAAACATTAAACAAATTATTTATACATTATACTTAATACAATGTAATGGTTTATTCAGTGATTCAATTTGAACTTCGAACTTGACTTAACTTTTTTTTTCTAAGTTGTACAATAATCAAACGCCAGATGTGCCACGAATCAGTCACATCGAAGTGTCACTTCATCCATTATAACATATACTTTAGAGAGATCTTATTTACGTATTAACAGATACAGAATATAAATTAACACCGTAGTTATTTAGTAATGGTACATTATGATAATAAAAAAATTCTAAGAACATTTTGTCGTTTTAAAATAGAAAAGATGTATAGTGAACTATATAAAGGTAATGAAGTAATGTGAAATCTAATAGCACCTATTATTACACAAACGGCCATTGTGTAAACGATTAGGTTTCGAATTCACATTCACCTGACATTGTCACAATTGAAGTTGTCCACAATCAACGCCTACGTACGTAAAATAATAAATGACACAGACACAGACATAGAGGAGTAATTAGAGTTCGTAACTCAAATTACTCCTCTATTTAACCCAAATGTAGATTTAATTATACGACCTTGTACACGTTTAGTGTTATACAATGATCAATGAAGAATTTATAGTAGTTGATATCAAGCGATAATTACTTAGTATTAAAAAAAAACACAATTGATACCATTTTGCCTGAGACTGTTTCTTTAATACGTGTTTTTTACTATCAATAAGTTAAGGTACGGACTATCGATCTAGCGGTCGTGGATTTGAATCCTGCCATTCCACTATATCGTAAACTTTTTTAAGCTTACCTAAAATGGTTACAAGTAATATTAATAAATTAACGAAAATCTACTAATATTTATTTGAAAAAAAATTACAGAACTGCATTGCATTAACATATTGTAAGTATTATATAGCTAAAAAATTTAGCTATATTATATATATAGTAGGCTGCGTAGTAATTGTATGAAATTCAACATTGTCTACACGAAGCGGGTGAGACAGACAGGGACCACAATATGCTTTCAGTATAAAAGGAAAGGTATGATAATAATGGCGGTATGTGGTAACACTCATTATAGGGGTCTCGCATTCTGTTTGAGAGCGTGTTTCGTCTATGCGGTACCGTCGCTGCGCAGCAAACATCGCAGTTGTTTGTTACAATGAGTAAACTTGTGCCAGGTTTACATTATTCCAGTCCAGCGAGCAAAATCAGAGCTGGGTTGCAACTGGAAAAATGTAAGCTTTCAATGGAATGCACTGTGCGTTCCTTTATAAGTAGCTGACCGAGCTAAATTAAAAAAAATATATATTAATAGGCTACATTTCATAAGGACTATATTCTACATCTTAGCCTAACTTGATCCAGATCGCTGCAGCTGTTCTGAAGATACCTTCTAACAAACATCCATTCGGACCTCCAAACTTTCCCATTCATAATATTAGTAAGATGAAACCAGTTTTGGTATACGCGGAAATTTAGGAGCTTACATGAATAGGTCGTAACAAGCCGAGGTCCGCAGCATGGGTAATCTATTTAGAAGTCACAAGTTTGTGAACATCACTCGAACGTATTCAGCACTACTGGGAGTTTATCCACACTAACGAATCTCTAAGGGAAATCGCTGAATTTTATTGTTTATTTATTTACGACTAAAAAAGTAGTGAGAACGGTAAGTAAGTAATTGCAAACTGCAATGATGTAATTTAGATTTATATAAAACAATGTTATTGTTGCAGTGCATATTTGTTTGTCCTAAATCAAATTTACTTTAAGTTGAAAAAAAATTATCGGAAATTCGTACGTAACTTTGAATAGAAAATCAGCTTAATGCAAATCAGAGGCGTTACTTTGTTCCGATGCGTAAGGTCAACGTTTGCGGTATTTGTAAAATTTATTTAATTGAACCCACCTCCCGCTTCCATTTTTATAAAAGGACTTTCGGCGAGCCGCGAGAAACGTAGCATAAATAAGGATTATGCAAATTGAGCTCTTTGACACTCTAATGGAAATGCAGAAATGAAAATTGTTTTGTGTGCGCCACAACTAATCCGTTTAAATTAATTATATCGATACATCCACTGTTTTCTAGTACAATTACGTTTATTGCAGAAATCAAAATATTCATCATAAAATTTACCCGTCACTATCAAATGCGAACACGTTGTGTATGAAACAAAACGTTATCTCGTCACAACGCTATGAAAAAAACAGCCTCGAATCGTTTCTCTTAAAAAAAGTCGTATACCTTTTTCTTCGATAGTTTTCTCGGTACAGTTTTTTTTCGTTTTCCGGGGAATTGATCGTTAAAATAAAAGTCACTAGAGAACTGTACCAATATAGCGCTAGGACACTACTGACTATAATCGTGACGTTTGTTTTAACATTTTGAACACTCTCCGAGTAAATATTGAAGTAAAAATAGAACATATGAAACGAGGCGCGATATCCATTAAGGGATTTCGGAACGCGATACATCCGTGAAATCCATTTGCGCATTACATTCGATTTCTGAGCAAATGTGAAATGTCATTGCCATTCCGAGCTAACGACATTTCCTTCGCGCTTTCTTTGTAAGAGTAGAAACGCAAGCTAAGCGATAATTACACAAAATTCAGAAGGATCCTCACTACAGTTTCAGATGTCGGTATAAAACTTACACAGAACAAGTGAAAACTTTACGTTATTAATTTAAGTATCGAAATTGTCATGAGAAGATCGCCAAAGGGCGTGCAAAAGTGTTAGGTACATTTCTATTCTTGCTGAATTCTAAAAAAAGATCCATTTCTTAATGAAAAATGAATACTTAACGAACGTCGAGAGCTTGTCTCGCTTGTTGTAGCTGTAACAATGCACAATATAAAAATGCCGTTACCTGTTCGAGTACGAAATGGGTCAGAGGCGTTCACTTCAGCTACGTGACGTCGCAGCGGGAATGTCTCATTACCACTGCATCACAGTTTACAATACAAACATACGAATATACTTTAATGACTGTATTTAAGTTAAACAAAATATAACTATGCAATTGTTTCACAGTCTTAAGAAAGTCGATTTCGGCTGTTCAATGCGTCAATCCAGTTCAAGCAAATTATACATTGAATTAGAAGTTTATAAAAAGGTAAAACGCTTTTATTTACGATGTCATAATTTGTTACGCAGACCAAAGTTTCGATAAAAATGATTTATGATCGCGAGTTAGATAAAGGTGTCACGGGGGAGGTGTATTAATGAAAAATTAAATGAAGTTCCTTGACAGAGCTGTCAAAGTAGTCAAACCTCCGAGGGAGCAATTACAGTTAACAAACAAAGCACAAACTTTGTTCATCGCTACTTCGGAAATGACAGCTAGAAAGTGTCTGTAATTTGAGCACTCTGAGTAAATGTTCTTGTATAAATAATAACTATTTCTGGACTTAATATAACTTCAATTTCAAGCATAGCTAAGCTACATTTCATTAAGGAATTCGAATAGGAAAAAAAGTATATTTTTTCACTTGTTATGAACCAATCGTTTTTCAGCCTTACTCTGAAACAGTTTCAATTCATGACCCTTAGATGTATAATTATTTTTCAATAATAGAAAACACTGTATTCTGTAGTTTCATGATATTTAATAATTTCCTTTTCTTCGACAGTTCAACCGTTTCCTCTTTTAAGTACATAATGTATTGATATTATGTAGATACATATGTTAAGGAGACAATTATATTAATGTTCCAGAAGCGTCAGTCTAGACATGATTGCTAAGTGCGTGCACGTTTTCACCATTGTTCACGCGATAACAAGGATCAAGCACTCTCAGAGTGTCATATAACTTGTCTCTTTAACGTTACTACGTCACAGAGTGTCGTTAAAACTCTTTACATAAATTATCCCAGATGAAAAGGATTAAAAAGTTTGCCTTTGGGAGCTGCTTATCTGTTTAACTCGCTTTGAAAATTTAACATTATTTAACTTTATATTCATGAACGAAAAGACTTTTACAAACGACCTTGTAATTTTCTTTTTTCTTGTTTGTTTTTTTTTTTATTTTCTTTATAAAGATAAAAATATAATCTACTTTTTGTTATAATTTATAAAAGGCAAAAGCTGTTGAAGTACATGCTGTGCTGAGCAAACAAAAATAACAGACGTGCGTTTTTTTCTTAACACGTTCGCTGCGACATCAATTATTGCGTACTATCCATCTTTGCGGTACGAGGTCTTATCGGCCCGCTCCGTGACTAGACGTCAGTGGGACACGCGATACATTAGACCCCACTTCCTGTAACAAAGTTATACCCGTCGCACCACAGAGAAGTACCCGTTTTTCCTTACCGCACCACAGGGAAGTTGCATTAGGGATTATATAGGCCTCGTTTCGCAGCGAACGTGTTAACAGAAAATATAACAAATAATAAATTCATTTCAATTGTTCGAAGTTAAATTATTAGAAATAAAAAAAAAAATACCGATACACATACATGCAAACAATTTGACGTAAGACCTATTTGTATTTCGAAAATTTATACGAAAAAATTGCGCATATTACTTAAGTAACAATTGTTTATGTAAAGCATAATTAAATATTATTTCCTTTTCTATAAAGTTTCAAATAAATTGCCAATTTGTGTAAGTAAGGCAATCCCATTTTTGACCGAATTTTTACAGTTACGAGTGTACGAGAGATTCGTAAAGCCGCGGAATAAGCCTGATAGAAAAATACCCCTAGAAAATTACATTTTAATATTCATGTTTTATGAATTGAAAAGGCGCTTCGGGAAATTGCAAAATATTTTTATGAACGCTGTTTCACTATTGCCTGTACCATATTTGTACGATAGTTATGCACTCTTTATAGGTTTACGTTGACTGTTTAATATTATCAGGATGCTGTTATGAGCACTCGATAGGTTTCCTCATCTACCTATACAATTAATAACAATTGAGTTTTTGTGTGTAAGAATTTAAAAAAAAAATCAATAAACACTACGAATTTGCGTTGTTATAAATACATACGTTATAAATACATACATACGTCCAAAATAGCTGGATAGATTTGCAACGTGACTTTTACTAGAAAGAAACTGCTTTATGACGGAATAATTAGGCCGTCTTTTTAATTGTCCGCCGATGAAGTAGTTAGGACGTAGTTTTACATATATCTGTTTTAATTTTATTTGAAATTCTTTTCTAAGTTACCCTGTATTAGAGAGATGCCATTGTGTATTATATATGTTCATATAAGTTGGTGTTCTCCTTAGCGCTTTTTATTATGTGATTGTGACACTCTCATTTATATTTGACAAAGGTTTCATTGTCGGCCTTACTTCGTTGACCCTTGTTACACGATGATTGCATGTCCGGATCCTCTCACACTTACATGCACTCGGTATTTAAAATTACTTGATGTTTTTAATATCGAAATATAGTCGAGAAAATTGTAAAGCCCATATAGGTCCTAGTTGGTGTCAACCTAAGGTACACTAGGTACGGTAAATTAAGCACAGTAGTGCACCTTAGTGTCGATGTCCGTTCTGAATTAATTAATGACTCTAAGTGCGGTAGTTAATATTTATTTACAAGTGTAAATAGAACTTAGAAAAAGAAATTTCAATCTTGTGTTTTAATAGTTTAGTGATGTTAAAATTAAAGGAAAAATGCGGAAATAGATAAAAAAGAATAAGAAAGCTAAAAAATAGAATTCACGTATTACCCTCGTTCCATGACTTTATTCTCGTAAGAAGATTCTCTTTAAGAAAAACGTAACAATTTTCTTTTCTTACATGTATATATTCGTATAAAGATGACCAGCTGAAAGTAAATATTAAAGCAGCTATAAATCTTTGTAATTGCTCCCAAAGTAAGCGGACCCTACTTTGTATTCCAGCCGCACCGACTACAAGTATCAAATAGGCTTTGATATGATTTCTTACAGTTAGAATAGCCTATAAAGATTTGACTTAATAACATTTTGCGATCGTATCGGAACGTAATAAACTCGGCGTGGAACATTGTCTAATGATTCATTACTTCACTTACCTTTGTTACTTTTTAACTATTTTATTATGAATTATGGTCGTAATAACATTTGTCGCGATATTAAAAAAAAACTTAAAAGTAGTCTACCAATTATTCCAGAGATTGAGCTACTTTTGTACCAAAATTTCATCCAAATCCCTTAATACTGATTTCTATAAATAGATAAGTTTCTTGGAAGTGACAGCTTCTGCTTCGTTCCGACTTAAACGCGTCTGTTTATGATACTGACAGGTTTTCCTATTACTATTATTAGTTCGAATTCAGACCACCGCCACAAGCGCTAACGTTGCGCAAAAATGGCGAAAATCAAAAAGGCACAAAATATGACGACTTTTAGCCTGGCCATTTATAAACGTACCTTTAAATAAGCTATATAATAATATAATCTGGTACTCTATAGTTAGCGAATAAGATAGATAATGTGTTTGTTTTATTTTTAATATATCGTTACGTAAACTACTGGCGGCTCATATAATTTTGATGTTAAATGAGGGCGCTAGTGACATTTATACATCGAGTCGCGCTTCGAGTCATTTCAGACGAGACGCAATTTATTTTTCAGGACCTTCATTAACATAAGTGACGTGACTAAATTTTAGTCTAAATTTAGAAATAAATTTAACCTCTCCGAGGTTAAAAACAATTTATATTTTTGTGGCATTTTACTTTTCGACGTTTTTTCTTTTGTTTTTATTTATACAAAAGTCTTACTATACAATTTAAATTTCATTAATGAAAGTGCAGTACAATAATCTTAAATATATGTTATTAAAACATAATGCCATGGTTTAATGAATGACGTTACATGCGATTAATTTAATTTAATTTGGAGATGATCATAAAGCTATTTTTAATCAAAACTAAAGTGTGCTAATTTAAAACAATGGACGAGCACTAGAAAACAAAAGAAGGCGTCAGAAACAGTAACGCTCTAGCCAATTACTTCGTGTTGCAACAAGTATTTGCAGCGATAAATTTAAACTCCTGTTTGTGCGGTAGTCGAGTATAAAACTTAATATTTATGTTATCCCGGTCCTCGCGTATTCGCAAACGTACAACTGAGAACACGTGAACCTTTCCGCTTCGATTGCATATATATTCCCAATCAAAATACTAATATGCCTGCGGTATGTAATCATGCTGTGTTTGGAGTATTTGAATTCAATCGAATAACTTCCAAGAGTTAGAAAAATATTCAAATATTGTATAGAGAAACAAAAAATATTAAATTTTGTCTTCCTTTCAACTTTGCTTAATATTAAAACTTTCGTGAGACATTTCACTAAACTACTAATAAAAACGGATTAACTCACGTGTACATCGGTGTAGGTATTGACTAGTTTCAGACCCGTGGTGAGACCTACACTGATTTACACGTGAGTTAAGCCGTTTTTATGTAGTTTTGCTTAAAATGGTCATTGTGCAATAATGTTTTATTATCGACCTTAAAAGTTAATAGTAAAACTTCAACCAATATTTTATTATGAATTCATTTTAAACGACCCATCGAGCACCTCATTTCATATCATTGTACTATCTTTAACTGATGAAAATTGACGTGGAAAAGCAGTTAAGAAAATTTTAGTATCTCAAGATAAATGCAAAAAAATATCTGAAAGGTAAATTCGGAAAGATCAAAACAAAAAAAAAACCTAATCTCATAAGACAGAGCAATTATAACTTACCGTTTTACTACATTAGTTATTGATAGAATACCGTTCAAAATGTAAAACAATATTGTTATGCATCATATTGTAAAAGGTAAGTATTGTAGGTACCTAGTTATATAAAAGAATATCGCAAGTCGAGTTACAATGGATTTTGTTGGGTGCACATCGAGTAAATCGTAGCTTCAAATGACTGCAGTAACGAGGGGAGCTAGGAATCGGTTGTGACGTCATTACGTGCCACAGCTCTCTGTCTTCAAACTCCGTGTTCAGCATTTCATATAATGTTTTCTATGTGATCGAGATTACTATTGCTCGTCGTCTGTAGAATATCTGGCATGTAATCAGAACGTGTAGCTCAAAGAGCGTTGAATACAGTATGAAGAGGTATGTTTCGATTGTTGAAACTGTAGTTTCCAACTGTATTAATCTATGCTATTTACAAAACCACTATACCCTAGTACTACACTATTGTACAATTTATAAAAACGACTAAGCCCAAGTGTAAATCGGTGTTGGTACCGCCTAGTTTCGAGGCCATCGGGGTGTCTTCTTCGGGGTGGGATTAGTACTATAGCGCGTTCACGGCTCATCGCTCACAGTGTCAGTGGGGCACTGATACTGTAAAGTGAAATGTCTCACGAAAGTTTTAATAATTCATTTTTGTCTCTGGTTTGTCTAAGTGAAAGTTTGGATCGTCGCGGTGTCACGTGATACTCGTGCTCCCGCGGCGCCCACAATGAACAAAAAAAGAGTATGTTAGGATAAAAATGTGTGAGTACTGTTAAGTTTTAGTGTTACTTAGCACCTCCCTAATTTACATGACTAAATGAAGCATTAATTGCTAATATAAAAATACATTTTCATAATACTCGTACTTACTTCTAGAATCATATAAATTAAAATCTATGTAAATATTATATTTCATCACTTGTTTTCTATTACCGTTTGTGTAATTTCTCGAAATATGGCAAAATATTACCGAAAATTTTGAGTTATCTCAATTGCGAAGGGAATACGTCTCATTTGTCAACTCCCCGAAGTGATACAGTGAATGATACAGGTATGGTATGACTTACGATTTATTACCAAAAGCTACCCTAAGCTACTAAAAAAAATCCAGAAGACAAATTGACGGTTGACATTTAAAATGCCTTATCATTGTATTCTCCAATTTTAGCTTTGTGTTAAAAAATCCTTTGTGAATATTTATTGCCTAAAAATCGTGACATACATATTTTAGAATTATTTACAAGGTTTTGTAGAAAAATCATGTCCAACTATAAACTTTAATGAAGTATTAAGCTTTTTAATTGCTTTTAAACTGTAATTATTTTCGGTGCAAAAGATTTTTTTGATGTTTTGTCATAATTTAATAATAAAACGTCTAAATACAATTTTCAATTTCGAAAATCACTTAAAATAAATAGTTGTTTTCAAGATCTCCAAATAAATTCTTTACGTTAAGGCTTCTTGCACTTGTTACATAAACATGTCTTTAACAACAATAAGGATAAACTGCTTTAGTAAATATAAACGACCTTCTGAAGATTTTATCCCTAACAAAGTCTGGCGACGAACTTTACGAATAAATTATAATTCAGACCCTTTAATATTATAACGATACAAATTTAGAATCAAGAATTAAATTTAAGCAAAATAAATTAAAACGATACCAAAAAACACCCATCACAACAAATCAGTAATCACTCCCTTGCCTTCTCTATACCGGGTCGGTCAGTATATACTAATCTACTACATTCTATTAACTGGGAAATCTGAAATTAATATCTTAGACATATCGTGTTTTATTCAATACACATACACTCTCATGCACTCTCTTGTATACCCATTTAGAATCATTCTCTAACATCAACAGCTAAAAAGTCCCCAACAACAAATATAAAGCTTTATTGAAGAATAGAAACTAAACAGTGAGTGCTCAGGTCAGTGTTGCCTGATGTAGCCTACTACAGTATCGCATTAAGTTACCGCAGATGCTCTGTGGCTTTACTTAACCCAATTAATCCACGCTCCTCTTAATTGCGCTCAAGGAAAGAGAGTTCGAATAGCACACATCAATTTTGTCTCTTGAGAGATGAAGCTTTTAACGCTTAAATTACCTTCATTACAGCCTATTCTATAATTACACTTTATTTAACCAAAGTAACATTGCTCTTAAATAATGCGTCTATCAAAAAATATTTTATGTCGCGACGTCTGAAAAAGAAGTTACGAAAACTCGTAAAGTAGATTACGATGTTCTGTCTTTTGTGCCACATTTATACTCAGTCTTATTAACAATAATATCTCCCTTCACAATATATTTTAGACTACCTTTTATACATTCTAATTTTATCACTCTGAGCACCCTGTAAATATAACAAAAAATAGGTTACTCCTTTTACTTCAAGTTAATTTTCTTTAACGTCATCATACGTCGTAGAGGTATAGTTTTGAAGACGTACTCTCCGTAAGTTTTCCCCCATTAAGCTCTGCTTGTAGCGACATCTAGTGTCAAAATCAAGACGTTCAAGTCATGTTTCGGTTCACCATTGCAGTCCATTTTGTTCTAAAAATTTTCGAGTTAAAATGATTTAAGTTCGCAACAGTACAATTTAAAGTAAAGTTTCACACTAAGTTATACGAAACTTTACAAAAGTTATAAAATATAACAGTTAACCGCAACAGTTGTACGTTTAATATAAATTCGCGACTGCAGTTTGCGTAGTTTTGGAACGAATATATTGTGAGTTTATTCAGTTAATATATTAATTTTATTAACTTTACAGCGAATGCACGCTGTTCAAATATAGAACTAAAACTTTCAATAGGTTAATTAAAAAAATAAAAACTTATTACTGACATCTCCAATGATTATAGCTACGACTATAACAGAAGGAAAAGTGCAAAAAGACCTGTCTTAAATTAAATTAGAACTCAAAAATTTGAACTGACACTATATACTGACGTAACCCATTCATACTCCTAAAAACGTTTCAAGAACATACATATAAACGCATAATGTCGATATCGTTTTTAATATAAAATATAAATATGAATTTCTGAAGCGTTCGACATCGCTTGAAAGCAGGACTTTGTATATGTAATAATCAAACCACAACTTTTCAGGTCAGTCAATTATGATAAAACATTAGCGGTACGACCGCACTTAAGCTTATTGACCTTAACACGTAGCGTCAATATTTGCACAGATCGCTCTTAATTAACTCTCTACATACTTCGAAAGTATATTGCTACATGAATATGTCGCAGCCCGTTATTTTTCGTTTATTATTGGCACACTTTAAAACTTCCATAAAATAATAAAGCTAACTGATGTTAAATTTGTTACAATACTATAAAGAGAATTGCTTTCATATTAGATATACATAGCATATCATCATCATCAGCCCTTGTCTGTCCACTGTTGGACATAGGCCTTACCCAATGCCTTCCACAGTATACAGTCTTCCTTCCGCTTCCAACGACTTCCTGCCGTCCATACATAGACTATGTGATTCGGTAATTATTTTAAAAGAAAAACGTTGGAGTTGTAACACAAAGCTCTCCTGGATTTGAGAAGAAAATTATACGAACATTAAACAATATGAGGACCAAGAGAATACGTAACCTATAGATATTGGGATGATAAATGTATCGATTATTCTTAGTGGTAGGCTTCAATGTCTTTTGACATGCTTAAAGCCTTTGACTGTAGAAAATACTCTACCTACTTGAGCGAATCGAATTAGCAAAGGGTTATGCAAAATTCGACTTATAAAGGTTTGAAAGGGAACGAATCTCCGTTTGATGTAATTTTTCAATCATTGCAATATGCTTGCGAGATTTTTTTTCGTTACAGTACAATACCTTTATATTTCCTATAAGAATGAGTAGAAAATCATGCAAAAATAATAATTTCTTTTAGCATTTTTGTCAACAAAAAATTCAATTACAGTTCTACCGCCCGCATCCAGTGCTATGCTTTCTAGCAAAATTTAGATGAGAGCTCGTTTACTCATAAAAAAAAAGTAGTAATTTTCATAATCAAATTCTTATACTACTCGTAAAGTGACTATTCAAGTAAAGTAAATATGTAAAAAAAAACATATGTTGTAAGTTTTATTCTACTATATCTCGATTTTTACAACAATAACAGAAAAGAAATCCAGCTTACAAAATACGAGAAAATGATAGTTAATACGAAGCTGGATTTCTTCTGCTCTATTCATGAACGTAATCTAACTAAATTAAAATTAATTATGCACTATCAGGCGACCGCTGCGAACAAATGCTGAAACGACTAAAGATTTTTTTTCCTTTAAGCTTTCAACAAAGCCCTTTCCGTCGCTACCACGCACCTATTGTTAACAGGATAAAATAATAGACGTTACAAAGGCCGGCTCCTTTTTTCCTTCATATTTTAATAACGAGAACCTGTTCACAATAGCGACCTCTGTTGACCGAAGTCAGTGACACCGGCCGCGTTGTCCCACAGTACCGACACTTGCAATTCTTTGAATGAAGATGATAAATAATAAGTAAAGATGTACAGACATAATATGAAAGGATTTTCCTTCGAGAAAACTCTGATCTTTAACGGAATACGATGACACCCGAACTGTCAATGAATGATCGTATTAGATGAGTGACATTTTCATATCCATTCATATGTCATCAATATGAAACTATATTGTTTAGTGTCAAATATCAAGATGAATAATGTCATTCTCTAAGATGGGTTCTGAAGCCAATTGAGAGAGCATGATAAATAATAATAATAAAAAATAATTTCTTACTATATTGATACAATCGTGTCGAAATAGAAAATGTAAAAACATTGTCAAATCAATCAAAGAAACGAAACTAATAAAAAATTGTTTTCCTGTATATCCCCAATAATAATGACTAATACCAAACCAATTATCTATTTAAAAATAGAATGCTCTCAAGTTTTTTTATTATTATTTCTTAGGAAACAAATTGAATAAGCCATACTTATTTGCATTTATAAACTTAACGGAAAGTTAACTGCGAACTAACTTCCGTTCACATAAAGTTTCGCGAAGTTAGAAAATAGCGTAAATAGGAAATTTGTTTTAAAGCTTCCTTTAAATATCATTAACCTGTCGCGTACAGCAAAGCCGATAAACAAACTTGACATATTTCAACCAAGGAGTAGAAAACTTTCTTTACGATATTTTTAAAACCTTAGCTTGTTCACGAACTTTGCTGTCGCCGAGTGAAATTAATTCATGACACGAAAGCTTTTAAAAAATAATCAAATTTCAATTCTTAAACTATTTACTTTAATGATCATTAAAAATTAAACATAATAGGATACCTGAACATGTTTAAGTCTAAATAACGCTCAAAAGTTTAACAATCTCGATTGATACCTCATTGCATGTATGCATTGAGATGGCTTACATGTATAGCGATGTGCCAAGACATCGTAGGAAGCAGAGATACACTTCTAACTGATAATGCCATTATATGTATTTCCTTCTCTCCCATTTCTTATGAAAATCTACTTGTCTAACATGAAAAAAAACTGAGTTTTGTAACAAAAACATTTGAAATAAACTCTATTTTATGTACACGTAAATAGGTAGAGCGTCAGTGGCGCAGTTGTTAAGCGCTTGACCGGACGTGACTGTACTCGACATTGTCCAGGTTCGATCCCACCATGTACCAATGTGTTTTTCCATTTTCGAATTGCATATGTACATTATCCGACGCTCTTAAGGTGAAGGAAAACATCGTGATGCAACCTGTACATGTCGGCGAAGAAATTCAAAGATATATGTGAAGGCAACCAACACGCAGTAAGCCAGCGTGGTTGACTATAGCATAGTCAACCCTAATAATAGGGTAGGCTCTGAGCCCCTCGGCGGGTGGTATAGCTGATGATAATGAATAGGTACTTAAGATAGGCATAAAATATTTCGTCTTATTTCAATCAAAATATTCGTACTTCCTGTAATGTAATATATTATTTTAAAATTATATCCATGTCTCTATGCAAGGGTAATTACGATAATTTTTATGAGGTCAGTGACACTTCAGCTTGATAATGATATCGGCGACTCTAATCTTAGTACATTATGAACGACTCTCGCGTTGCAGCCGAAAAATAATATAATGAAACAGAAAATTTATAATAGCATTAATAACATTCGATTTTATGGTATAAAACTTTAAATGGAAAGTTCGTACCTTTTGTGAAAGCTTTTAGAAAATTCTGCGAATGGATAAACGTAAAATTTAACACGGTTAAAGTTATCGTGTATATATTTACATACATTAAGAAAAAACAAAATAGCGAGAACTTTTTTAGACCTGTGCACACGGCGAGGTTTTAAAGAAATTTTGTTCATTTCAATGAAATCACTGTTATTTCCGTGCGATGCTTTGAAAGGAGATGAATATAAATAAATATAAAAATTAAAACTCCTTCCCTTCCCTCCTGCTTCCATTGGTAGTTAAGGACCTGTGTACAGGAAGTAATGCCTTCTCTTATTCAATAATTACTAAGAGACATAGGACAACGTGAAATGTTTGGGCATTCATTGTGTGTGCATGTGTTGAACGTTCAACATTGCCGCATATTAACAACCTCAGTGACATGTTAGGTTGCACCGGTTTTCTAGGTTTATGCACAGAACTAATAGTACTGATTTTTATCTAACATTCCTTAACCGTATAGATAGAAGTCGCGCAAAGGATAACGAGATAACATTAGGCGTGCACTCGATCTGTTGGATTTATTTTATTTATTTATTTAGACAACTTAATAACGACTTATTTTCGAGGTATTTACACTGTGAGGTAACGTTTTAAATAATATGTTAATACTATTAATGTATCCCTAAGTAAATGTACTCTAGATACGAATCTAAATTGAAAATTTTCGTCAAACGTTGAAAACCAATCTGAAAGTTCAACTTTCAAAATCACACAAAATATATTAACATTCATTACCCCGCATCGCTCGCGAGAGTCACATCCGAGTTTCTAAACATACAATATTGTGCCTCGATAATAAGACCCTGAACAAATCGACACACTCTCAAGACCCGAGAACATTCAGTGTATCTTTTAGTTAATTTAAACTTTTTGTATTATCACTAAGAGGCAAAACGTGTCGAACGTTGCGTAGAGTATTATGTGTGGGGAGCGACTCTATCCTACTGTGTGATCTAATAATAAGAAAGTTTTTTTATTTGTTGAAATAACTTAATTGTTCAAAGCAAAAGAAACTTTCACGAGTTTATAATTTCAAAACCTTTAATATGTTTATTATGAAACACTGAAAAGCTATAGACCTTCAATTTTAACTGAACAGTCTAAATGTACAGTTGTAACTAAACTAACGTGTTTAAATAAAATATTTGCAAACAGTTACACTGTACACTTCTCAGTTTAAACTGCAGGTCGGTGACAAGCTTTACAGCACTAAAAGTACTGTTTGAACTGTTAAAAACTAAAAAGAAAAACTATTACACTATAAAACTGTTAAAACTACTGATCTTTGTTGTGATTATAAAACTTAAACTATTGTTTTATTATTGGACATATTTGAACAATGAAAACAAGCAGCAAACGAAAACGTAATATAATTAAAAGAGGAAAATGGGAGAGGAACGTACACACATTTTACAAGTTCTGAGAATGAACACAATTCTATGAAATGATAATAGTTCATTACCGAGAACATGTTCGCTGCAGTGATAAATACTCGGGAAAAACTTAGGGGAATTATTTCTTAATACTTCTATAATTGGTAAAATAATATTACAGTATTATTATATATCTACGATAGTTGTTTTTATTTTGTACCATTTCTATATCTTTTAAATCTTTTTCTTTAAGAACTTAAATAGTTTTTATCGAGAGCGAACACCCCATTTTGTATGTATGATACATTTTCAATTTTATTATAATACAATATATACAACATAAAGCCAATAATAAGTGTACTTTTTTATTTTTATTTTCAAAAATTTTATCAAAAAGCATTGCTGTTTTTAAATGGTACTTTTTTCTTTTCAATTTATGGTGATACAAGCACGAAGGCGGAAAACTTTTTCTATATCCATTTGTATCCTATAGCTTCAAATTTAACTGACCCTCCCCATCGGACCCTACGTCCAAATTACGGTAAATATTACAGCGCCGAAAGATTGGGTCCAATTCCGCCCTAACTCTTGTTATTTATTCAACTTTTATTAATTTAAAAAAAGGTACAAAAGGAAGCTCCTGTTTCAATATTTCTATTTGAACTAAAAATAAACGAAACTAGCTGCCTACGGATTTAAATAACAAAAGCTAGTGCTTTAAGATAAATTAGAATTAAATTGTTAACTTGATAGGCTGTTTAGGTGGTAAGATTTTTAATGACAATTCAAGTGTCCCATTAAGTTCGTGACAAATGTGACCAGCCTCCATAGCCTCCATGTCAATTGAATTGAAAAAGTGGTAGCAGCTATATATAGAATAGAGGCTATATCTACATACCATAAAGAATTAGAGAGAGCAAATAAAACAAAACAAAAACGTATTTGAGTCTTGTATTTCACTAAAAGTTCATCGTCAACCGTTCTCGCTACGGAGGGCCGGCACAGTATGTGCCATACATCTCTATCAATCATATATTAACAAAACATTAACAAGTTACGCGAAATATTAACAAAAATAACAATTTAATGAGATAATAGCAACATTCGAGATCACGACAGCATCGCATAAGGTAAACATGCACCGGGGTTATCTGCACCGATTCATATAATGCCTTGACAATGCTTTCCTCCCAACATTCGACCTTCTACCATCACATACTCAGTACGACCGAGACATCAAACTGATCAAGTGAGTAAAAATTATTCTCCAATAAAATTTATTTGGCAAATGACTTACATTGCCAGCGAAGACTACAATATGCTACAGTCCTTAAGACCGTCTAGAAAAATCTTCAACTTTGTTTTAAAGTTCTATCAAATAGTTGCACTTACTCTTATTATAAAAATTATCTTATATTTTCTAATACGATAATCATAGTTCTCTTGTCATTTAATATGATAACGTATTTTTTTATTACAAATAAATGTTTATTCTCCGTGTTGACTCGAAATCGGCAGTTTCGTTACACGATTGTCGCCGGCTCTCTTGATGTCGACGCTAGACATGTTATTGCTTGTTTTCCGTTCAGTTGATCTGTGTAGGGATATCCAATTTCCTTGTTAATATCTATTTGAGATATGTATGGAATTTCATACGAAATAGACCTTGACTGTTAAGATTCTAATTGTATCGTGTGCATTGTTGTAATCTTAGGTAAATACAATATGTATTCTTAAGATATGATTAAATTAATAATTCGTTGTTTCATTAAGAATTTATATTACAAGTACGATAATTGATATTGGTACAATATCTTAATTAACTGAACATGGTATCGTATACATTAAAATACATTTATAATTTCATATCAATTCAGTCAAAGTAAAAGTCGTTTGTAATAAACACCGCCATATTTTTTGGTCCCCAGCACCATATATCCACAGAAAGTAGAACTCGCGTACTCATAAATTCGACCGATATCCGTTTGATACGGCGCCCCCTGGCGACGCTGTCACTCACTTTGACAATACAATTTTTTTTCGTTTTGTTCTATCATCGTATTTGTCTTTTCTACCAAGGCCTTTTCAAGGCATAAAAACTTCGAAAAATCTTTAATCTTCCAATTGCAAAAAAATCTTAGGGACTTTTAACTCACCATTAGGAAACGTCATATTCTGTCCTATTAATAATAAATGCATAAACAAATTATTAAGCTTGATGGCTGTTTATGAAGTGCCTCTACAGAACTTTATTTTGATTAAATGTTCACTTGTAGTCTTGATAAATTCCTAACAGTTAAACGCGTGCATTAATAGATGCTGGGGATGATCATGAGTGCATTAATTTCCAGTATGAAGGCTACGTTAGTACTGGCTTTGTTGGCGTGCGTGTTGGCGCTTGCGTGCGGCGACCTGGTGTGCGGGACCAATTACTGCAAACAGCACCCGTGCACCACTCGCGTTGCGCCGACCAGTTGCCGCTCGCCCTCGCTCTACCGTCCCAATCACGCCGGCAAGTGCGCTTGCTGTCCCGCCTGCGTCACCTTACTGGGTACGAAAAATTATAGTTGTTCTTTCAAAACCAGCTGACGTCTGACGGGTATTAAAAAGTGACTCTCAGTAGCCTATGCGCTGTTTCGTGCTGTATTCTATCACTCAAGTTTCTTTCAGATCAGTTCAATCGTTCTGGATTTTGGACAACAAATATCCATTAGTTTAAACATTCGCTTTGATAATATTCGAATGACAATAACATCCGCAGAGACATACCTAGGGTAGGCTCGGCGCCTCAAAGGGAACGAGTGAGTTATAACGTAGGAAGTCGCATAATGGTTAATTAAGTGACCACTTAGAACTACACTAAACTGCACTTAATTTTTCACTTGGTGTCATTAAAATAGAAAAATACAGTCGCGTGTCAAATTTGCTTTAGTTATAATTATATAGTTTAGAATGTACCATTATCTTGAAAGTTTTTAACGAAGTTAATTAATATAAATACGTAAAGTAATTTAAGTTGAGTTAAACTGTTTATGCAGTTAATGCAAATAATAATCTATCTGTTAGGGTTATCGGATCATGACCGTCGCCGACATGTTGGCCATGATTCATTTCAACTCCGAGATGTTTCTTAAAGTACATTATTTAGTTCAAATACGAGATGTCACTTTAACGGAATTTATAATCGAGCGTAATTTAGTTTGCAAACATTTGTGTATGCATAAATATTTAAAGTACTTAAAACACGTCAAAAGGGATTTAAATTTTTATTGTAATTTAAATATTAAACATTTAACTATGCAGGTGTATTAACTAAGAAAACAATCAATATAATTTCAGGTGAGGGCGCTGCATGCAAGACTTACAGCAAGGAGCTGGGAGAGACGCCCTCTGCCGTGTGCCGCGAGCCGCTTAAATGCTTGACCGGTGTCTGCACCAAAGTTACACCCCGCCGTTAACTCGATTCACAAATAATGCAGGTCTCACACGTTAGGCTTTCCATACTATTTTGACCTTGCTAGTATAACCGATAAGTAACACATAGTTTCGCTGCATGTAAGGCCCGAATCATCTTTCTATATGTAACGTGTGGGACCTACATAAATAGGGGTTCCAAAATTAAAAACCAATATATAATGTACCCCATTTTGTGGGTCATTTTTTGAATCGTAACGTATCCTAAATTGGAACAAACTTAGTAAATGGTGGACAATACAATTGTACTTTATAATTATAAAAATAGTTAACAAATCATGTCTTATCGTTTCATTTGTTTCCAAACATATTTTCGTACAATCGAGAACATATATTTCCTACCTATTTCGGTGTTTGTTAAAATTTTCTGTATACGGTACTAAGTGGGAAGCGAATTTAATTCTTTGACTAAGTATTTTGTTATAATTAAATCCGTGTACCCTGTATCTGGTATCTGGTCCTGAAATCTTGTTTATTTATTTGCAAAGTGTTGTGTATACAGTATAAAGTCGCTTCATTACAGCGAGCATGAGTTCGCACAAATAGGTCGGTGCGATTTCATCTCGTTTGATGTTTAGTATTCCGAATACGGAACTAGTATCGATACTGTATTCGACTGCAGCCCGTATCAACAGACGAGCCAAATTGACCATTTTAATATACATGTATGCAATATTTCAGAGTTCGTAATCATACTTCATATTATAAATGCGAAAGTTTGGATGGATTTTAACATAGATGTAGAACAGTCTAGAAGAACATACGATACTAAATATATTTTTTTTTAATTCCGCGCAAGCGGAACCGCGTGCGACAGCCAGTTCGCGTACATTACATACTAGGATGCATTTTGTAAATAAGTTACATTTCATGTAACACTTAAAAATTCCAAACATTAACCACATTTGAATTATGTCGTAGGTCATAAAAGGCGACCTCTCTCTCACACAATGTTTATAAATTAAAATTGTCATTTGAGTCTAAACTACCAGCTTGTAATTCATTCCAATATAGACGTAACCTTTATTCCATTTCGTAGTCCCATGGGCAATGAAATGTGTCACATTTTACAGCAGCGTCTGTGGTTGTTATAAAAACGGCATGAATGCATAACGCCAAGTTATTAAATTGAAAGGAATCCTTGGCGATAACAATGTTATGTTGCCATACAATATCCATTTATTGTGTTAACGATGGACATCGGAGCGTAGTGAACACGTCCTTAACTCTGGAGTCGCAGGCGGCGTAAGAATAATAAAGGCTCATAAACATTTTATGTTTTCACTGTTTATAACTCCCGTAGCGCCGTTTTCAGCCTTATTGCAAAGTAAAACTGCAGGTAAATATTCCGTCATCCGCTCCACTATAGCTTTACCGTTAAATTATACGTTTTTCTCATTTCCCTTTACTCTGAGGACACAAAGTACAGAGGTAGAGAGAATTTATGAACGACATCAATGATAAAGTAGGCGACGAAATAGGACGTACAATTAAATATAAGAAATTCTCTTATAAAAATAAAAACATTTAAATTATTATTTTATTATTATTTATTGTCCAAACATAGCATTTTACAGAAAAATAATAATTTTAACGGTTGATAGAAAAAACCCCCAGGATTTATGCTCAACCGCTAGTCGCCGCTGCCCGATCAGCGCCGATTTTGCACACCGTTTACAGTTCTTGGGGTTCCTAATAACCTGTTCGAGCACGTCCCTGTCCAGGCCGTTGATCATCATCATTCAATATATAATTAATATATTGATAAAAAATATTAACTTCAATTCACAATGTTTGCAATACAATTGAAAATCTCTACCCAACCATACCTTACCTAAATTTTAATAATTACAATCGATCGAAGGCGACAACGTTCTCCCGCAGGATCGCATCAATCACGCCGCGCACTCCACCTTCCAATATATTAATAATATGAAATGAAATTGATACTATATTTAACCTGCAATCTGTTACAAAAATGGATATAAATCTATCGAGATAAATGATGAGGTCTGTGACCTTTCTATTTGAGTAAATCATTTTTATATATCTCTAGCTACAACCGGCGCATAAAGTACGAATCCAAAAAAATGTCAGCATAGTATATTAACAGAAAGAATATATAACCAGTAAATGTTTTTTTTTATTATTTTATGCACAAAAACACTCTCAACCTTCTTTCATCGTCATCATCATCAACAGCCCCTGTCTGCCCACTGTTGGAAATGCCTTCCACAGTATGCGGTCTTCTACTTTCCGCATCCTACGACTTCCTGCCGTTCGCACTAAGTCGTTGGTCCACCTGGACGGAGGACGACCCACACCACCTTCCTAAAAGCACTGTTATTTTTTAACAATGATACCTAACTCTTTAGAAAAATTCGTTTAGACGTATTATTTTCTTTCTGCTATTGTTCAATAATTTATTTTTGCTGAGAACATCAACAACTATCGAAATTAAAAAATAGAAATACGAAACTATGTACTAAGTATTGAATGAATGCCCTTTATAGTAAGCTACCTTTTGACTGTACACCTACAGCGACGGTGTTCATTCAGAAATCTAACACAAAGTACTAAGTACTTCTTTTCACTAAGCAGTTGGCAGCGCGTTTTATTTAAAGTCGCATGTCCACTACCGAAATCACGACTGCTGTGCAAAATGTCAGCGAGGACGGTCGCGCGATGCGAAGTTGCGTGTTCTATATTTGAATTGGTGTAAACATATACTGTGGAAGGCATTGGGAAAGGCCTATGTCCAACAGTGGGCAGACAAAGGCTGTTGATGATGATGATGATGAAACACCAATAGCTTAATGGTTAAGGGTAGGAACTATCGATCTAGCTGTCGTTGGTTCGAATCCCATCATTCGACTATTGTCGTCAATCATATCCGAACACAAGCTTTTTCAAGCTTGCCAGGAAAGGTTACAACAAATATTAGTAGATTAAAAGAATCTACTAACATTTTTACTACAAAAAAAAATTATTGCTCATTAAATAATTTGTCCGTTCGTTTGTTCCGGGTAATCCCCGAAATGATTTCAGCGATGTCGGGACTTTTTATTGAAGACCTGTGACATGCGACAGTAATATAGGATTTTTTTTCCACGCTGGCAAAGTTAAAGCAAAGTGTCCTTTAATACAGAAAGAAATGGTTGATTGAAAAAAGCGCCAATCGCCTAATAGTTAGGGATACGGATTTTAGATCACGTAGTCGACAGTTCGATTGACGCCATACGAGTATGATAGACCATATCTTAGTAGTTGTAATCTACCTTTTTCAAATTTTACGACGTAACGAAGTAACTAAGACTGAAGTGGCAATGGGCCGGTCACATCTGTCGGGCCAGCGACGCCAGATGGGGTAGGAAATTGCTGGATTGGAGGCCACGGTTGGGGACCAGGAGTGGAACATCCTCCCTCCTGGTGGACGGACGGCAGGAAGTCGTTAGATGCGGAAAGCGGAGAACCGCATGCTGTGGAAGGCATTGAGAAAGGCCTAAGTCCAACAGTGGGCAGACATGGGCTGATGATGATGATAAAGTAACTAAGATGTGTTAATCCCTCTATTTATGAAGTATTATCGGCTATTAAAATTTCCTCAGTTCTAGATTTACACATTCTAGATTCATAAGTCTTTTTATGTGACCAGGATTCATTAGTCTTGAGTGTATGTAACCGGACACAAATAGTCAGTCTAAGTACAGAGTGCTCAATGAAGGAAGGGACAAAAAAAATAATAAGGAAAAGTCATAAACGTAATGAATCTATTACAAAACTAATAGTTAATTAAGGAACCGTTTAAAGAGACGTCACATTCAATTAAGTTTACGTTTTAATAGAGCCGACGTGATGAATAACAATTGACCCCTCGTATCCGGCGACCAAATGCTTGGATCTCTAAATGGGCAAGAACTATGTCCCTAACCGAAGCTCATAGTTAAATATCGTTTAATTGTCACTTAGAGCAAATAAATTCTAATAACTCTATTCAAAACTATAAGTTACTAATAACTAACTTTTTATATTACTTATAAAACGGTTGAACTCACGTGTAAATCGGTGTCGGTACCGACTAGTCAGTGAGCGACGGGCCGCGAACGCGCTATATTACCAATCCCATTCACCCTGAAGAAGAGCCACCGATGGACTCGCAACTAGTCGGCACTGACACCGATTTACACGTGAGTTGAACCGTTTTATAAGTAGTATAGTGAAATGTCTCACGAAAGTTTTAATAGTTTAATTAAACATTTTGTTTTTATTGTACATGTAAATAAATGAAGTTTCTGATTTATATAAAAATATAAAAATTAATGATTTTCAAAAGTTTTACTGAGAGACGAATAATTGGAGATGATTGACGATGCTATCATAGAAGCGTGACATACTATGCTCTGTTATACGTGTAAAGCTGCGGCACTTCACTAGTTCTATAGTTATGATGACACGCATGTGTCACGGAGTGTCATAAAGCATATTAAGTGAGTCAACGAACCCATTCTCGGCTTCCTCGTTACTCGGTGAAACTTGAATTGAACGATCACAATAACCTCCATTGAAACTGTGAGATACTGAGATATTTCCTAGCCTAGATCAGCTCTGAGATCGCATACCATTGTTTATTAGCTGTTTTAACTTCGACACCGTGGATTAAAAGAACACAATTAACTGACAGCACTAATAGAACTATTGACTGACCCCCCCATTGTAAATGGTCACAGTAATTAAATAAGGCTAAAAACCACCGCAGCTCCCAATGACAAGCTGTAAGCAGCACCAGCTGTGTGCTTCCTTGTAGTCAGGACTGTTTGTTTTATTTCTTATTTAAATTGTATTTTAAAATACTATATTTATTATATTTAATAAACTAAAACCTTGTAGTTTACTTTCTTTGCTTTATATCTTTTAAAATTATCGTTTATCGAACTCTGAATAAAAGTCAATACCGTCAACTAACGCAATCATTTTGTTCCGGTATCGCGAACAGGTCCCCTTCGTTACAATCCGCCGATACGACGCTAACCTGCCCACGTTTGGTACGACGCCGACTCGAACACTAATTGAAGAGTTATGTATTACGTTATTAGTATTACGATATCGCATATAAATACTACAACATAGTAATAATACTAACTTATCATTAACCTGCCCTTTTCCCTATATAGGGTCGGCACACTATGTTCTACTCTTCCATACATCTCTATTAGCCGTTATATCTACGCATATCTTTCACACAATCTATCCGCACCTTCTTCGGTCCTCCTCTACCTTTATAGCCATCCACTTTCAATCATTCAATAATGTCACCTAATTCCTTTATAATAAAACTAGTAATAGGGCACGCTCCGAGCTCAGTAGGGACGTGTAGGGAGGTGAGGTTGCACTCTTTGTTTCAACTGTAGATTATTAAATATAGACGTTTGTAAAAATATGATTACATTTTACTATGAATTATATATTTTTGAACATCTCGGTCATTTTCAAATAGAGTTTGTTCTACATTTTTTTTTAAATAACAAAACTCATCTAAGTGAATCAAATCTATTAAATTCTCGTATAACAGTTTTCCAATTCACTCCCTAAGTTTAATAGCGTGATATTATATCCTAAAACATGTCGTAAGTAATCTGGATATTAATTATTTGTCTAATAGTAATAACAATGTCTAATAATTCAAAGTAATATTTAAAGCATATTTATTATTCTGTTTTAACATCAGTGAAAGAAGTTCTGCGTCAGACATGCATATGCAAGTAACTAATTATACTTGCAAATGCATGAGGCGGTAACAAATTTACATTTAAGACAAAAAAACATTATATATACACTCGCAATATCGTCGTACAAACTTTGTACAAAGTCTGTAGGACGATGTTGAGAGCGGTGATAGAAAACATCGTGATGACTGCACATATCTGCGAAGAAATTGAAAGGCATGTATGAAGTACCGGGCCTGCGTGCTTGACCTAACCATCCCTACTAATAGGGTAGGCTCGGAGTCCCTCAGTGAGAAGGTATAGTAAGAGAGGGTTTCTTGTTTATCATCCGAACGTATAGTGACCTGATGATAATATGGACAGTGTTTAAATTTACTTTACTTGTAAAGATTTTTTAATTTGGTTGCGGAAGGACCAGACTGTAATATTGAGAATGGCCTACGGATGAGGATTTCTTAAGGATGGAAGGAACCAAGCATAAGAATTAGTGCTACGCAGGGGTTAGTTGTTTTTAATCATTATTTAATAATATCAAATATAGTCTATGCCACTCAGGGGTAATGTGGTGTCGTAAAGGTGAAAGAATTTTTTAAATTAGTAAAGTAGTTTTTGAGCTTGTTTTCAACAAACATAAGACTGATGTACCGACATTCGCTCAAGCAGCGAAGTGATCGCTGCTTATGACTTATTGACTATGAAACGACAGAGGAGGGGACGCACAGAATTAGAATGTTTTCCCATGTCCCCTCCTCTGCCAAATCCACTCTATGTGTAACTCTATCGTACTGTCTACAGCTGTATAGCACTATAAACTTAAACACATGTTATCTCTTTCCAAGTATTTCCAATAAATGAGACGCCGATGTTTTCCTGTGTCCCGATCCATATCCGAGAGTTACTCTACATTAGTCAAAGTATTAAGATGATACAATGTAATAGATGTAATCAACATTGGACGTTACGTAACGCCGAGGTTATCTCCACAATGGATGACCAGCGAGATTGATTCAAACGATAACAAGGTGCACTCAGACAGTTAACCGTCAACTTGACACAGTTATTTATATTTTCCCCGAAAACTAGGAAATAACAGTTTTCACAAATGAATGCTCTAATTTATCGTAGTGAGGCGTAGGGCATCAACACTATGTTACGAAGATCCGAAAGGTGGAAACTTCCGATTGCATTTGTACTTTCAGTTCCGATTTCGCTAATGTTAAATTTAATCGGAAGTCGACATGCGGCAGTTATTCAAGATGGAGACAATTTTTTGACCAAATACATACGAGATGAATTATACGAAAATTAACAGAAAACTACTGTTTATTAATAATGTGACGGACAGATTTTATTTATTAATAATGTGTATGCGATTAGTTTCTTAGAGCAGGGTCTTGATCAGTGTTTTGGATTCCGATATCATACTTCCTAAGTTCCCAGAGAGAGTAGAGGGAGTCTACACTACGGCTCCAGCTCCCTCCATCCTGGAATGAGCTAGTTATAGTATGGTATCTTTCCTGGTGCAAGGTCTGTAACTTTAAAATACCAAACACACGACAGTACCAAGCGTTTATTTGCTATGAACGATCACTCGACCTTGTCGGACGATTGTCACCATTCTAATTATACCACGGAGGTAACAGTGAAAGTTATGAATGAACTATTAGTTACGGATGGGATTACTTTGTTATTAGACTGAACAGTGTAATCTACCGTGTGTACTGGTTCGATAGATTAGAGGTTAAACTATACTGTACTCTGTACTGGGCTATAACTATAATAATAACACAACGTGACCAGCAAGAGGTCTTGACACTATACTCGTCAGGAATACAAGAGCGTCACCTGTCAAGAGTATCTGCTTGTTATAATCAGCAGCATTTTCTGCAATACTCCTGCAATATCGCCTCACCGGAAATGACGGCGACAACACCAGTAAAGGAAACTTAACAGACATCGCTTGTCAGTAACAGCCAAAGAGATAAGAAAGTATTTGAGAATATTCGCTTACTTTAAAATATCACGTAAAGCACTAATGCTATTTTTAAATCATACCAGAGTATTTGATTGTTGTTTGTATTGTTGTCGCTCTCATTTAAGCAAAAATTCATAGGTTTATAGAAAAGATATGGATAAGGTTGCTTTTTGACTCAATAAAAAGCAGATGCTCTTGGATTATTAACAAATTTAGTGACAAGAATTCTCTTGTTGTGTGCTGTGTTATTATTATAATTATAGTTTAAAGCCTTATCTATCATTTAGTACCAACGGTACACTATTTCAATATGTTGTTTATGTTTTAACCTACAGTGGCGATGGGCCGACCACATTGCTCGCAAAACGGACAACCGATGGGGCCACAGAGTTCGATGCAGCGTGGGTAGGCCTCCCGCAAGATGGACCGATGATCTGGTTAAGTTTGCGGGATTATCCTGCATGAGGGCGGCCGAGAATCGATCGTCGTGGCGATCTTTGGGGGAGACCTACGCTCAGCAGTGGGCGATATGTGGCTGATA
>JAODUI010000027.1:4048197-4060623 GCA_027563995.1 Papilio gigon
ACAGATCAAGGCGTAGATGTTACAAATATTTACTAATTTATAAATAACCCGAACACAATCCTGTTCCAGTGGCGCGGGTGTATGGAATCTGGCACCAATTTAAATACCTCTTGAAAATATTTCACTTGAACTACTTCGGCCTAGCTGTCAACTGTCAAGAAAATTGACTCGTTATTTGTAAATAACGATAATATACACTATTTACGATATAAAATATATAACTCAACAGTACACATCATTAATTGTAATATACTTTGTAGGCCATCCTACCAGATTTTGAAGATGAACATTTTTTTTCTCATTTGTCACAGTTTTTTCATACAAATTGCTTGTTGTGTTTAAAATATTGTAGCAATTTTTCTTGAGATATTCAAATGTCGTGTCGGAAACGAATCGGAATGCAATATTAGTTTTATAATAAAGTAGAAGGAACACTTTGAAAGGGGGAAACACATTCCTTTCTAGAAAATTCCGAGAATCACAGAGTGGTCTGTATTGTAATTTAGTATTTACACTGGAAAAAAATGCAAAAAGGGTTGCGTTTATTAAATTTTACGAATACAGCAAACGTTTATTATCCTCGTGGTACTGAAATCATATTTAATTAAACGTAATTTTTGACTCATTGTAATATTTAAAACACACACAGCTCCTAGGTTGTTTTGTTTTATTTTCAATTGATGTGTTTGTAACTGTAAGAAGAGATTATGTTTCAATAAATTTATTTATAACATTTCATGAAATAGAATGTCAATGTCAACATTTACAATCGTGTGCAGGAATTGAGATTCTCGCGGGAAATGAAATGGCCGGGCGGGCGGGTGCCTCTGTCGGAGCCGCCGTGCGGGTTTAAGGGAGAAAAGTGCGTCAGTAAGTATAACATTGTTATGTTAATACACATGACGGGTACGCGCAAAATACCCACAGCGATCGTGAGTGGCGTTTTCGCTTTAGCCTTAATAGCTTACATGTGCGCTCCATTACTTAAGGTCGGTGATTTTGTTCGCTGTTGTGGTAAAAAACTAATAGTGTACAGTCGGGGTCGACATTAACCGCAAGGCTAGAGGGCGGGGCTCGTGGACGTCACGAGGGCATCGCACGCGACTCCCGCGGCGCCCTACACGACACAAGAGTAACGTTTCAGACTACACTTAGCTTTCCCTTTACTGTTAATCGTAAAACAAGCTCCCTGTTGTCTCTTTATCTGGAGATATATTCTGGTAAAAGGATAATTTCTTATCATTTTGTTCCTTAAAGGTTTATAATGGGTTTTATTTACAATATTGTAGCTTTACCAATAGATGAATTCAGGAAACAAGAGGAGAGATTCTTCTAAAAGTTAATAACCTAATATTATCAGTCAAAATTGTGATGAGAGGTCGAAAGTCTAAACCTTTTGTTTTATGATGTATTATTTTAGAATAATTTTTATCAGTTTAAATAAAATGTGGACTCAGCATCGCCAAATAATGATGTACATCCGTGAGCGATTTATATTACACTATAAAAAAAAATCTATTACATTATATCTTTCAACATAACATAACGTGACAAATCTTGAAAGGGCGGGCGTGTCGTTTGATGGCAGAATTTACGATGCTATCAAATGTACAGCAGGGGTTTATAATTTTTGACGACAGTTAATCATTTAGAGAATAGATACATGAGATGTTCGATACGAAACAAGTAAACATCAATTTCAAACATTCCATGTTAACTTTTGATCAATAATTTAGTATTGAAAATAGGATTAATATCATGAGAAGCAAAACTAAATTGTACTAAGTGCTTCGTGTTTTATAAATATTAATGCATAAAACTTTTGATACGATATTTTAGTTGACTATTGCGATATAATTTATTACAACATGAATTACGTTTTATCTACCAATTGATGTTGTAGTCAGTTTTTTTTTAATTATAATATTAGCGGGAAAAGTCGGACATGAGATGTCGTATTTTTATGTTTATTGTTTCTTTGATATGACGCTAAATGTCGCAATGATTCATCTTAATTTTGTATCTAACACGAACTTCAGTAAAAGTAAAAACTTCTTAAGATATTTCGTCTATTTTTTTTTATTATTTTATCCACGTCACGGATATCTTTTACTTACAAACAAAACCCTTTATAGATTCGAACTGTAAAAAGCGTATCCTAATTTATTTTGTACATTTGCAATATTAGTCTTTTGTTTTTTTTTTGATAACATTTTAAATATAGAAGAAAAATAACAGTTGATTTAAATCTATTTTTGAAAAAATCCGCCGGTAATTGTTTTGGGAAATGCTAAAACAAATTGTATCGAGCTAGACCAAATCTAATTCAATTTATTCGCGAAACGATTTAGGTTTTCGTGTTCACCGCTCGATAACACTTTCTACATCAAGAATTCTTCGAATCACATTTCTTTTGTAAAATCTTAGACTATTGAATAGGTTTTGATATCATTTTGTTTTCTTTACTAAAGTTAGAAATAAGTATTGTCAACGATAACTTATTAAAAAGCGATATTTTTTAACGATATTACATTTTTTACACATTTTATTCATTAATTTTTATTGTCAAGGTGTGTTTTTAAAACCGAACATTTCTAAAGTTATATTTTTTCAATCTCGTATCCTGTATCATACGTCTATTTGCGTTTAGTTTACTATACGTTTCGTCTGTAAATAAGGAAAAACTTATTTTCTTATATTACTCGTACACAGTTTGAAAGGGAGGGATTACGGGAGCCGGATGCTTTCCGTCCGTCTATTTAATGCTTCAGCTGTCCGCAAACCTTCTTTGTATCGTCTCCTGAAAGACCACTGAAATCTGATAAGAATGTGAGCTGAAATTGAAATTAAATGTCACTGCACACAGTAGTAAAATCGATGTATCCGTTTTCCAAGAAGCATGAGTCAAATTTTGGACTTTAAATAAAATACAAATCTTTGCCTTTTTGGATTAAGATTACTAAAGAAAAATTAACTTCGGGTAATTCAATATTATGTGCATTTTATTACTTTCAATATCTCTACCAATCCCTTTTATAGACTTTATTAGGACAATAACGTGACAGCGGTTATTCAATCCCCATGTAAGGTACACAAATCTCAATATTTACTGATCCAATAAATTCAGGCAATTTTGGTCAAAAGAAAAGAATTTCCAAGTGTACACGATATACCAAATTCTACAACGTTCAGACTTTAAATGGCCCAAAAAATGTTTAAAAATCCACTTCAAGTGCAGATTCTTTTAGAATTCCATTATTTTTACTAAATATATTTAAATTATTTAAATTTTTGTAAGACAGCATTACAAAATAATTCCGTTGGCGGCACCGACTATTGTCAGACCATATGGTGGTCCTTTTTGAGAACGAGTGTTTCGCGTCGCGACGCCCACGCGGTGTCGCCACCTGATAACTAAGATAAGCGATAAGTAAGATAAATGTTAATTATAAAAAAAATTAATTAAAAAAAAATCTAGAAAGCAAAAAAACGAGTACATGTCGTTACATTTTCTTTATCTCCGTTCTTCTAATTGAATGACCGCCTCATATGTTTAGACATTGGTCGTAATTTATTTGTCTTATCTAGCGGCTTTATTTCCCCGCGCCGCCGACCGCTGTTTCATAGATAATAAGGTTATTCAATTAATTTCGTGGAACGACTCAATCCAGTCATCGTAAGCTCTCACTCGTCTCGCTCGTAAACATTTTATTGACTGTATAAAGTATACAATGAATAAACATTAAATATAATTTTATAATTTCGTTGTGCTTATAATAAACGTAATAAGCTCACCATAGAGTTTATAACTTTCTACCGAAATTAATTTATAAATAAACTTTAAATCAGCCTTTAAAATTTCAACTATTTTTATAACCAAAAAGATTACGCCTGTCGCATTATTCATCTAATTTGTTCACTGTTATGGACTATACCATTGGATAGTTCGTCGGAACTTGTCAAAGTTTATATCGATACTGGCAGTGAGCAGTCTGAACATTTCTGTCAAAATAGGTTTCACTTTTTCTTTGTTTAATGATTAACCTATAAATAATTAGAACTTTGCGTATTTATTCAAGCTGTTTGTTAAACAACGATCAAACTTTATTCCAATCATTGCAATAGATATTTATAACTGGTACAATTTGGAAACTTGACTGCTGGAACAGCTCTACAATAATTAATCAAGACTTATTTAAGTTAGAAACTCCTAACAGCAGTCCGAGCTTAAGACTTCGATTGAATCAATCCACTCGGGTCCGCATTTATGACAAGCGATTAGTAAACTTTAAGGCGGACTACGATTTATATTTTATGTGTTTCTACGTAATCATTACAGGCCCTAGCTACTTTTTTTTTCTAGGGACTTTTATTTTCTTTATTCTCTTGTTTTATCACGCTCATTTTATACAAAACAAATGAATGAAGAAAGAAATTAGACAAGTCTACTATTATATTTAATACATTTAGGTTTAAAGTTATTGCTTTGGAAGTATCCAAAATATCTACAACATACAATCAACTGAATCAAACCTACATTCGGCAATAGAGCACTATATTTACAATTCATATAAATGCACATCATTGTCTAGGTCACGTGGGCGCGTGGGCATTGGGTGCGTCGGGAGGTACTCTAGCGCTGCTGGCTCTGGCGGCGCTGGCGCTGTACCGCGGCTGGCGATACGAGCAGGAGCTGGACTCGCTGCTTTGGAAGATAGACTTCCGCGACCTCCACCTACCAGACGACGAACAAACTGACAACAAACTGAGTAGGTAAAAGGAACTTCTCTGTGTTGTTTGCATGAGATTGAGGTTGACTTCTTTAATATTATATTTGTAACATGACAATCCGGAACGGAGACACAGCGATCAGGAAAGGACTGGCTAAAATCCTGAATCCCTGTGACTTTGCCGCACTTTCGGCACAAAAAACCACAAAAAAGTAGTATAGCGTGGTTATGTATACATTTAAATTCAGGAACTCAGAATTGAGAGTATCAACATAAATAGAGCAAAAAAGGCCGCGTGTCTGTAGAAGCACAAATATTATTAGTAAATAAAAAATATATATATTACATTTGTACAAAAATTTCGTCATGATAGTATTTCCAAAATATTTATGTATTGCTTTTTGCATGAAAATATTTGCTACAAATTTGTATAGTACCTAATTATTCCATAATGTTTTTGACCTATTATCATTGTTCAAATTTTTATTTTACCTAAAAAGTTGTTCAGAACTGATGTTTTCCAGCAAGATAGCAATGCTGCCGTGAACAACAATTCCTCAAACAACGTGATCGCGAGCGGCGAGAAAGGCGGCGGCGGCGGCAGCACGGGCGGCGCTCGATCCAGCCAGGTCTCGCTCAGCTCCAACCCCGATCTGGACTTCCGCTACTCCGCCATCTTCACCGAGGTCGCCTTTTACCGCGGCCGCCTGCTCGCCGTCAAGCGGGTGCGAAGACAGCATATCGATATTAGTCGAGAAATCAAGAAAGAACTCAAAATTGTAAGTACTTAGTATGCTGCTCCGGAGTCTACAATTCTCTTGGACTTTGGATTCGCATAATCTCTTGGCCATTATTCTTCACAATCAACAAATACTAAAGCTAAATTGTTTGAAAGTGTTGTGAATAATTCTGTTCATTTTAGAATTGGCCAAAGAAACACATCAATCCGAATAATCTCATACGTCATGAAACGCACGCTATTAGAAGTAATGACTACGCATATAGTTAAGCATTATTGAAATATTCCCTTTTCTGTTACGCTTTGAGAATAAAGACGAATGATTGATGTGTAAATCCTATAACGCGGACGATAGGCAACGTTTACTTAAGCTGAAATATGAACTCGACGTGCGTTATGTAAGGGAAGCGCTGTACCTAAGCCTCTTAGCAAAATCAAATACCTTATCAGGCCCGCGCAAGCCGCAAAACAAACAAATTTTCCTCGCGGATACCCGGGAATGTGCCGGCGTATTATAAATCACTTTCATTCATTTCACTTTTATTAATTGTCTGTTTTATTGAAATGTACCACGAAACTTGATCCTTTTACGTACTTTAATATACACGTGCTAAGATTTTTTGTTTATTTCACCCTAATATAACTATCGCTTTAGTTACATCAGTGCTATGGTGTGAACGGAACAATTTATTCGTTTACTTCCTTAGACAAATACAGTCTTAAAGATTTGTTCAGATGTCTAAACTCTGCCAATATGAATTCTCTTGCTAGCTTTTAATGTATGAGTTACTAAAGAAGATTTTGATTTGCTTATAGAAAAAAATTAAAACTTAATTAACATCGCAAGAAAAAAATAGGAATCTGACCGAGAGGACATAAGTCATCCACCCACATTCAGTAAAGCTTTTATTGCCAATCCTATCTTCAGTATGTTTTCATTAAACGACATATAGGATAGTTATCGAAGGGTTGTATAACGGATAAATGTTCACGGTAAGAGGATTACAATTCTCAGCGTGCCATTGCCGACACGCTGCGGGTAAATAATGGGTATTGAAACATTATGTTACATACAAAAAATAGGTAAAATTCGAATATGTTTTTCTTGTGTATATAATAAATATAATAAAAATATAATAAATATGTTTATTATATTTTTACATATTATCAGCATGACATCGGGGCCTTCAAGAATCGAGTGAATATAAGCTAAGCTAATAAACTAGTGCGTACCATCTTTTGCCCATATCACCACTTGACTTAAGATGGGATTAGCAGTCAAGCGCTTGCTCATTCATTGTAAAAGAAATCGGAGTTACTGTATTTATTGAATAGTACAAAAATCGATTCCGCTTGATACAAACTAGAAATTCACAAAGAGGATTTTATGCAACACTAATTTACGTCAAGGCTTTTTTAATTTCCATCATACATTTTTATTATAGGAATAATATTTTTTACAACTACATTTTAGTCTTAATACCAACGTCCAAATAATTTGTGTTTTATTTTCTAACAAAGCTGCGTTAGATAAATAAAATAACGTCTCAATTTCGACCGCAATTCACTTTCGCAGCCTTAAATATCTCTCTTAATAGAAGACAAATGTTTATTCCACTTGATAACACAAATTGAAAGCAAAAAGTATTTCGACGTTTATGCCAACATTCCCACAGTATTTACACGTTATTACTTAAACAAATTTTCCCTATAATATTTAGTTATGTTTACAGAGTTGTTTATTTACGGAATTTGATAATTTAGATGTTAAATTAAATGAAGACATCCCACTTTGTTAATTAAAACACTCAAGTACTAACCCCGGCATACTGACGTCTACAATATCTTCTAGTAAGGTAAAGGGAAAACGTAATATTATTCTATTTGATTAACAAAATTATAAACATCTTAAAATGTTTTTAAATATTGTAGACTTTAGCAAAGTGTTCAGTCTAACCTCTGAGATCATAGGATACCGAACTTTTAAAGAGCTCTATAAATATAATTGATTTGCTCATCTGCAAGTAACTTAGGTCCTGTTTGTTCAAATCAAATTTTTATTTTATTAAATTATTTTTTTCTAAGGAAACGAACTTAAGTTGCAACTGCAATTGATTGTATAAATACATTTTCTATTTTAATTTATCGTATTATAGCTGGTAGTCTTTTTTCATTCTTCCCTCTTTCTTGTTAACTGACAAGGGCATTAGACTTTGATGAATGTTCTCAAAAATTATGCATCATTGATCGAAGATTGTATAACGCTGTTTAATAATCGAGAATGATTCGCTTATTTTGTGTTATTTATGTATTGTTACACGAGAGTTAGGCAGAAAATAATAATTTACATAGGATTTAAAAGCTAAATATATTTTACCGGCTACGTTTTCTTTAGTAATGGTGTGCGCTGAGATGTAAAATGACTACACTGAAATTAATGGAGTGACGATGTAATTTTGATACGAAGCATTTGAGTTTTAACATTCAATTTTTTTTTAAAGTCGTCCGTTTTCTAAGCATATTTCCTATATATTGAGGTTCAATATGGTAAGAAGTCTGGAATGTGGAATATTAACAAACAATGTGCATAGTAAATATTTGTATGGCAGATGCGGGATTTGCAACACGACAATCTGAACGGTTTCGTCGGCGCGTGTATTGAGCCGCCCAACATCTGCGCTCTCTCTGAATACTGCACCAGGGGAAGTTTGAAAGTAAGCTAACTTCGTAATTAAATCTTATTCTTATTATTATCGATAAAACGTAATAAATGTAAACCTTGGTAACTTATGGAATTATTAATTCATTAGAAAATACTAGCTATCGTACGCGACTCTGACCGTACAGAATTAAAAATCTCAATTAGTACCTCATGTTTTCTACTTCTATGCCAATTTTCATACAGATCGATGAAGCCGTTCTTGGGATACCTTCTAACAAACACCATTTTAAACTTTTACATTTATAACATTAGTAAAATTGCAGTTTCTTCAATTATTTATCCACGCAATCAAATTGTGTTGAATGTCATGTTATGTTATACCTTCAAGGATATCTTGGAAAATGAGGACATCAAGTTGGACAACATGTTTATCGCCTCACTAGTCGGAGATATAATCAGAGTAAGTACCAACTACAGCCTCACAACTTGCACCTACCAAACTTTAACCGCAACGTACAGCTTTCTAAATGCAATTGACAATTTTATGGATGAAAGTTAAAGATTGTAATATATTTAATAAAGATTTAGATAAATTTTAACTATTTGTAAAGTCGACATCGTTGTCAAGACTAATATATAAACGTTTTTGTACATAATGGTCAATTTTGTGATCCAGCAGCTCGTCTGCCATCTTCTCGTATAAAAAAAATAATTAAAATCTAAGTAACATCGTCGTACATGTTGCTTGATTAATTATTATATCAGTTTTATTATAAATAATATGATGATTTAAAGGGCATGATATTTATCCACGAATCTCCGCTCCAATACCACGGCGCGCTGCGACCGTCAAACTGCCTGGTGGACGCGCGCTGGGTAGTCAAACTGGCGGACTTCGGTCTCCGGGAGTTTAGAAGGGGGGAGTTACCGCCCTCGGAACCCGGCGCGCTCAGAGCTCATATTGAAGGTATGTTCCAGTAGCCAACGACACAGGAAATATGTATATTTAAAATCGTAGCAATGATAGTTTCCATGTAAAAGATTGTTGGAAATAGTGCCAGCGCTCCGATGAAACGTGAAAGCTGACGTGTGTACACGTGCAGACTGAAACGTTAATTTTCAACGCGTCCCGCGGTCTCTTCGGCAACAGTATCCTAATTAAAGACACGACAATAACTACAAAAGCATCACGAGTCCACCGCATAAAAGAATTTATGTACAGGTCTGCTGTATTTGTCGCCCGAGCTTCTCCGCGCTGCCGGCTGGGGACGCGGTGGCGCGGGAGGCGCGCGGGGCTCCCCGCAGGCGGACGCCTACGCGTTCGGTCTGCTGCTGTATGAGCTGCACGCTCGCCGCGGGCCCTTCGGGAGCGATGCGCCGCCCGCGCCTTCGTTGCTCCGCCGCCTCGCCGCGCAGGAGACGCCGCCTTTCAGGTGGGTATGTGTCTATACGGATACATACATACGTACCCATTCAATTTGGTATGGTACCATTGGTACCAGAGAGAGAATCTGCTTAGAGCGATGAAAAATAATAAACACAAAAATGTATAAGTTCCATAATTTTATATGTTCTTATTCCTCTTTAAATATAGATATTTTATTATCGTCAATGTGTAAAACTTATTTATTAATTTCCTAAAACCATTACCCACGCGAGGAGGCCGACGTAATATTTCTGTCGTATTGAAGAGGTCATAAATGTCAGTCATATATTAGTATAATAACCCAATTTACGATTGTGGTTTGTTGAAAATATTCACGTCTACAATAGATCTACATATATTTAGCCTAAGGGTTATTTCTAAGTACAATCCGTATCTAGTTGGTGCGGATCACCAAAAGAATAAAAGACTTGTTTTATAAAATCTACAAGTTAGCTACGGAAATCGATATATAGGTAAAAAAAAATCTGTTTCCAGTCCAGTTACTTTGTATAATTGACAAAAGCTTCAAGTGTACTATGAACATTTGCATGCAGGCCTCCACTGGAAGCATTGTCGGGTCGGTTCGACTGTGTGCGCGAGTGTTGCACGGAGTGCTGGGCGGAGGAGTCGATGCTGCGACCAGACTTCAAAGCCATCCGCGCCCGCCTGCGCCCGCTCAGGAAAGGCATGTACGTAAAACTATATTAGCGTAAAGATAAGTCGATCTGGAGGATGAAAATCTGGTACGATGACTGCTTGTGCGGGATATCAAGCAGATGATCAATTTATAATGAAAAGGAACCGGAAGGAAGAATTTAAATTAATGATGTTGAAATACAATAGTTGCTTCTATAGGAAGGAGTTCCCGACCTTGCCAAAAGTCGTAATCAGAGCGTAAACATCAAGCACCGTAATTCCTGTTTGGATTGACGTTGACCTTTTTATTTAATAAGGTTCACAAAATTATGATGAGTAATGTTTTTTAAGGACGTTCGTGTATTACTCTTTTTATAAATATTTCAGGAAACCAAATATATTTGATAATATGATTGCTATGATGGAGAAGTACGCAAACAACTTGGAGGCGCTCGTGGACGAGCGCACCGACCAGCTGCAGGAGGAGAAAAAGAAAACCGGTAGGATGAAGGAATTTGAAAAACTACTAAACCTGCTACTATTGAGAGTTACGAGCTATTCTCGATTTAGTTCGAGTTGATTAAAGACTTGTAAATATTTCCTAACATTTTAACACACTGATAACAACTACAATTACTTTATATGAAATGGTTCGAACGAGATGGAACATTGTTTTCGGCCGTAAGTTGTAAACGTCGTTGACACCTCTTACATATGTTTAGAGGCGTTGCTGGAGGAGATGCTGCCGGCGCCGGTGGCCGAGCAGCTGAAGCGCGGCCGCCGCGTCATGCCCGAGAGCTACGACTCGGTCACTATCTACTTCAGTGACATCGTCGGCTTCACCGCCATGTCCGCGGAGAGCACGCCGCTGCAGGTACCGTCTTTTTGAATACAAAGTCGAATTTAGTTTACAAAAATTACAACTGTCCCATTATGATGTTAAAAATCTGTTTTGATATCAATACATGATTATTTCCAGGTGGTGGACTTCCTAAATGATCTGTACACGTGTTTTGACTCGATACTAGAAAACTTCGATGTCTACAAAGTGGAAACAATAGGGGATGCCTACATGGTTGTAAGTATTTATTACATTATACCAACCCTATAACAGGCACTCAGCTAATCGCGGCTGGTGGAAATGGGGTGTATATTGATACACACAAATGTGTGTGTAGGTGTCGGGCCTGCCGCTACGCAACGGCATCGCGCACGCGGGTGAGGTGGCGTCGATAGCGCTGGCACTGCTGGCGGCCACGCGCGCCTTCCGCGTGCGCCACCGCCCCGACCAGCGTCTGCTGCTGCGGGTCGGCATGCACTCCGGTACGCGTCATTTGATTAGACATGTCGGGTATAAGAGTAGTATTCACACCAAAACCGAAATATCGACCATTTCGCGTCGGAACTATTTGTACTATCAGGAACCATTGGGACAGGTGCCGCAGATATCCGAAATCGTTATACTTTTATTTATGTATTAAAATAAGTGTGTTCTAAATGATTTCAGGTCCAGTGTGCGCCGGGGTGGTGGGCCTAAAGATGCCTCGGTACTGTCTGTTCGGCGATACTGTCAACACGGCCAGTCGATTTGAGTCTACCGGAGCACGTGAGTTTATTTACATGTATTATCTAATTTATTAATTAAATTTCATTACTTTGTTTGAATTTATATGTACGAAATATTTGAATTCGCAGCGCTGAAGATCCACTGCAGCTCGGCGTGCAAGGCGCTGCTGGACAAGCTGGGCGGGTACATACTGGAGGAGCGCGGCATCGTCTCCATGAAGGGCAAACGGGACCAGGTATATATCTCTGATAATTATACTGCTAAGAATATGTTATGCTCATAAGCCTATTGTCTACATATTTTTGGAGTATGTGTAAAAATGTCTTGCATCTTTGATACTTTTTACAAACATAAATATGTTAAATCGTATACTTCATATGCCATTAAACATTTTATTTATCTACCTAATTTTTATACCAGATGACATACTGGTTGCGAGGCGAGGAGGCGGTCGCGGCGGCGGAGCGTGCACGGCGTCGCTCGCTGCGAGCACACGCCGCACACGCCGCACACGCCGCGCACTTCACGCACGCAGCCGGGGACGCGCCGCCGGCCGACCGCCGCGGTCAGCGCAGCTCCCTCAAGACACGCAACTGGAAGAACCAGCTCGGTGGACTGCATAGGTACTTCTGGGTCGCTTAGAAATAAATTCTTAAGTTATTTACA
>JAODUI010000027.1:4064313-4087315 GCA_027563995.1 Papilio gigon
CGGCCGGCGGCGCGGCAGGCAGCGAGGCGCCGCTGTGCAGGCGCTGCCGCACGCCGCTCAAAGCCCACCCTGCATCGTTCTTCAGTTCTATAACAAACAAACACATGAAAAGTGCTTCGAAAATGTGTTCAATCGCATTTTGCAATTTACTGAAATAGACAAAACAGTAATAATAGACAAATAATTAAAAAAAAAAAAAATTGGTATACCTGATAGCGAGGGATGTCTGGAGTCAGTCAGGCGCGGGCTCCTGCGCGGTCGCCGGAACAGCGGCCGCTCCTCGCCCTCCACGGGCCTCTTCTGTATTGCCTTCTCTGTCGCACCGAGCAGCCAATACGTTTGTAACTAAACCCATTTAAAAAGTAAATATTATTTTGAGTAAATTTAACTTTGAATGTGTTCGTTGTAGAATTTTCATAACATTGAGTTCTGCAAAGTACTTTTGTATCTCGTAAGATACGTAGATACGTGGACAGCTAAGTACAATCGCCCTCACCTGTCCTTTTCCTTTGATAGGTATAGTTCCCCTGGGCTCGACGAGGTACCCGCCGATCTTGTCCAGCGCCAGCTTACAGCTGGGGGAGATGTGTATGCGCAGCGGCTCCCCATTGGACTCCATACGCGAGGCGGTGTTCACCGTGTCCCCGAACAGGCAGTAGCGGGGCATCGTCAGACCCACAACGCCCGCCACCACCGCGCCTTCATATAACCAACATGTTTAATAAATTATCAAAAATATGACATAGTATTAAAGGTTACGTTCACGTCACACATCACGTCAAGTCGCGTTGCTACATTAGTACAGACTACGTACCAGTATGAATGCCAATTCTAAGTTTGAGCGTTTCATTGGGCCGGTGCGCTATCTTGTGCGACTTGACCGCGTTGAGCAGCTCGAGCGCCATGGACGCGATCTCGCCCACGTGCCGGTCGTTGTTGCGAATCGGCAGACCGGACACCTGCAACATACACCACGTAATTGTGCCACAAGCTTCTTTTTATTAGGAAATCTTTGTCTTAAGGCTTCATCTAACATAATGGCAAAATGAAACTCACCACCATGTATGCATCTCCTATAGTCTCCACTTTGTACACATCGTAGCCTCTTATAATCCTATCGAAGACCGTGTACAGGTCGTTCAGGAAGTTGACGACCTGCAGCGGCGTGCTCTCCGCGGACATGGCGGTGAAGCCCACGATGTCACTGAAGTAAATGGTCACAGAGTCGAAGGACTCCGGCTCCACGCCCTCGCCGGTCGTCAGCCGCCGCGCCACAGACCTAAAACAATGCACACATATCAAAATAATAAATTATATTTCATTGTGCATTCTCAAATTAACTACCGCTAAACTGTTACGCATTTCAACGATATATCTAAAATTGTTTTACAAATTACCATGCTCCACTAAACCACTACCTCTAATTACATTAAATATAATAAATACTTATTTTTTTTGTAAATATCGTATATTATATACATTACATTTTATAAAGTATATGGTAAGTGATTTATTGTGTTAAATAATGCCTATAAATTATATGTGGTATAAAATATAATAATTCTAACTTAAAATAATTCTAATACTGTATGTTAATTGAGGTAATCTTAATTGTATAGTGTGTCGTGAATATAATAAATGTCGTGAATAGAAATATAAAGTTATTATAGCAAATGTAATGCAACAAAAGGCATGCTCTCTACTTACAACCAAGACTGATCTAAGAGCAGAGGTCTAAGTTCAAACAACCCTAAACGATCCCCTACCAACGTTATCGGGAGGAACTATGAAAATGCCAACACCGACCACAATGCGTTACGCAAAATCACCACAAATCCCAAGCAAGCTCTAATTTACTCGGTTAATGAGGAAAGTGAGGCAGACACGCGGCGGACGCGCGGCGTGTACGCGGCGAGCCCGCGGTACCGCTGCGGCTCCTACAGCGTGACACAAACCGTATTAACTACAATCACCAGTAGGGAGTTAATTACCTCAAGACATTTTTCACGACATTTGTATAATGGATTCAACCTCCACATCTGGAAAAGAACACAAGTACAACAAAGTGAATACAATTACACGTTTCTTTTTTGCCTCTTTTTGTAACGAAAGCATGTACTCCTGTTTTACATCAAGTCCTCGTCGATAGTTCGGAAAGCGTTACCAGCGGGCTAAGTCTACACTATGGCCTCGAATCGGTACTGCGAAGCGTTAAAATTTATTGACTTTATGACTTGCATTATGATGCAAATAAATAATGATTATGTCGCATATTACAGGGATGAAAATAATAATTTATAATGAAATCTACGATATAATATTCATTGGTGTGGGATGTATAACCGATGCCCGATATATTAGACGTAGCCGGGTTCGAGTAGAAGCGTGGTACGACGAGGGCGTGCTTACGACGGACTGGATGTAAAGCAGTGCGCACGCCGCTTGCGCTGCCCGTTGCCAGCCAGGAGTGCGATGCAGCTTGTTGTATTTGCGTCTTCCGTAACTGTGCTCACATTTACATTACAACAATGGTTACATACCTTTATATTAGTAACAGTACATTACCACATTATAACTAGGGAGTAATTACATAAAGGAATACTTTCTTTGTCTCATGCATATGGGGCCCTCGCCGCATTCTTCCCGCAGGCTCACACTTACTCATTATGAACTATTACGAATGTAATTAACATCAAACTTGTTTATGCAATGTGATTAATGATCTGATGGGCTTATAACAAAAATTAAGTACCATTATACTTTTTTTTTTAGTTAGCAACAAACACTGCTAGCGGATTTGTTTTTTCCTTTTTTGCGATTTAATGTTAATGAAATTAGGATAATTATTTAATTATTTAATAATTTATAATGACTCTAGGAAATTGAAGTAAAAAGTGTATATCGTGCGTTAAATACTTTGTCACGGCCTTGTTATGTACAATCGTATGTAAGCTATGTACTTACTTTGGTAGCATTCTATGTAACAAATCTTCGGTTTTCTGCTTCTCTTCAATCAGTAGCCTTGTCCTCTCGTTGACTAGTTCTTCCAAATTATTAGCATACTTCTCCATCATGTCCATCATTTGGTCCATTATATTCCTTGACCTAAATTTACATATTAAACATTTTAATTTAGCTTCGTCGTGATATAAAAAATTGTAATGCAACTTTATATTAGTAGAATGGCGTAGAGCGGCCATTTTTGTTTAACAGAATAATTAGTTGTGTTGCTATTGGGAGAGTTACTTTTTGTCACATTTCCATTTTGTTTCCAACACTAATTTGTAATATCTGTATGCTTCTTGAGTGAACTTACTTGCCGGACTTCATCTTCTTGAGCCTGCTGCGTATAGTGGGGAAGTCGGGGCGTAGCGCGGGGTCCTCGGCCCAGCAGTCGCGCATGCACGACACCACGTACTCCGCCGCCACGCCCTCCAGCACGCTCGTGTCCGGCCGGAACACCTCTTCGCCATCAGGCTTTACTCTCTTTACTCTATCTACAATATCTGCAAATATAATACATAATTAAAGCGCCAATAGCGTAATGGTTGAGGATACGAATTTCCAATCACGTGGTCGAGTGTTCGAATCCCGCCATTCTACCATTGTCGTGGATCATATCCTAGCTCAAGCCTAGAACTTAGTCAGAGTGGTAAAAGAAATATAACAAAGATCTGCTAATATTTTACAAAAAATAGGAATAAATGGATTACTCGCAAGTAGAGTTTAGCTGACGTAAACGGCCGGTCGTAAAAATGACAAAAAGAAAACTAATATTGCAAGCATACAAGACTAATGTAATACATACCTTTGGGTTCCAAGGTAGTGAGTCCGAAAGGCCCTCGCCTGGCGATGATTTCGTACAGTATGATGCCGAAAGCGTACACGTCGCCCTTCTGCGTGCCGCCCACTGTGCCGTTGGGGTCATCCAGCTGGCGCAGCAGCTCCGGCGACTTCCACAACAGACCTGCAATCGTTCAATGCATGTTTTTTTTAATACTATTATAATAGCTTGACATCTCAAGACAAATCAGTATTAAGCACGGGTAGTCGAACGTCTGAACGTCGGGCGTTGTGACTCATTCTAAAGTGTGTCAGTACAGCTCTCCAGGAATGGTGAGAAAAATTGACATACAGGAAATTGTAAAAAAAGGATACATTATAGATGTCCATGTTTACCTCTATAATATTGATGCTCTCCAACAAATTCGTTTTCGGCGCAATATCGTAACTCGTGTAGACCGAAATCAGTGACCTATGAAACATTATAAAATATAATTATTATTAATTAAACATTAATTTATGAAAAACATTGTATTGAACTGACAAGTTTACCTGCAGCATCCAACGCGATGTAACTACGCAGTTAGCTGACTTGAGATTGCCGTGGAATATTAACGGCGATGTATGAATAAATGTCATACCCTGAAAGTACATACATACATACAACTCGATAACTTTGTTGATATCATTTCATTAAATTTATCATTTAAAGTCCTATAAATACCTTGATGAGATCGTGAATCAGCGATGATATGAACATCTGATCCAACTTGATATCTTCATTTTCGATGATGTCCTGGAAAATATAAAACAGATTACACTTCAGTGGGGAATTAAAAAAAAAACCTCATTATGAATGACACGAACAATTCTTGTTCACAGTACACAGTTCAAGTTACCATTCCACCTTTTGTCATATTAAAAATTCGTTCAAACATCAAATATTATAAATTTATTTTATAACACATAGTTTATTTACTTACATACAAGCTGCCCTTGGCGCAGTAGTCGGTGATGAGCAGCACCCGCAGCGGCTCCACCACGGTGCCGATGAAGGAGTTCAGATTGTCGTGCCGCAGCTCGCGCAGTAACCGCATCTCCTTCATTACGTCGCGGGATATGTCCTGTACAACATTCACTTAATTAAAGCATAGTTGACGAACATTAAAAAAAACGATTTAGACGAAAGAAACATTGGCATTTTATATACGAAATTTTATCGATATATTTCGCATTATATACTTTAATAAGTTATAAATACTAACTTTCTTTTTAGCAAACTTGAGCTCCTTTATGCGCACGACATTGCCGCGGTAGTGCGCCGTCGTGGTGAAGATCTGCGTGCAGCACCGGCTCTCGTACGAAATGCCACTCGCCAAACTCAACTGTATACATTAATGTCATTATTAAATAGGAAACCTATACAGGAGAATTAAATAGCATAAAAATTTCAAGTGTAAGAAAATTTATTTATTATTACCTTACTCGGTGACCATACGAGACCGCTGCCTAAATAACCGGCAATCTCGTGCGGATCGATCTTCCATAATAAACCTTCTATCTCCTGTTCTATCTTCCATTTGCGGTATATACTGACGGTGACGACGAGCGCGCAGAACAGCGTGACCGCCAGCGTGCCCGCCACCACTAGCGACGTTATTTGAGATTCATCCTTCGGGCACTTTTCATTGAGAAACCCACACGACGGTTCGTCCTCCGGCTTCACACTGTCCGGCCAGTCGATGGGCAAACGAGGGTTCAGTTTGTATTCCTGTAATATTACAATGATTAAATATGTAACTTATAAATGAAAATTAGAAGTGTTTGAACATTTCTTAGAAAAGAATGTAGTGATATTTCGGACTCTTAATATATAATACAATATAAAAATTACTGCGTAATTAAACATGGGACAAAATGGATTTTTCACAATGTAGAAACCAGGGCTACCTAGCGGTAATATTGGGACTAAGTACTATTTACTCTATTCTGGTAAACCTCAAGTCTGGTAAATCATACTTGGTCACTTGTTCCACTAGTGTTATGGAGCATACGTTGACTTTTCAAAGGCAAATAAGAGTGCAGTAGTATTAACCGATATTTAAAAGAAGGCGTTTTAGTACTATATAACTCACTGGGAACTTGCGAGAGGACTGCTGGAAATTGCCGACCGGCACCATGCTGTAGGAGCAGTTGATATTATTGTCGCTGAAGTTGGTCGGCTTGAAGGCCAGCACTGAGAAGTTACCCTCCGAGTCCGCGCGTTCGTCCAACCGGATCGACATGCCGGATACACCTGGAAATTGTTATTTTTAATAACATAGGCACAAACAGGAGTATGAATGGAACCGTTGGTATGAATACGTACTTTTGTACGGCGAGGACTGGATCATTTCAGCGACAATTCGAGAACCAGTAGTAGCGATGCTCATTAATTTCTTATAAGTTAATTTTTCCTTCTCGGTCTCTTCTCTTATAATCTTATCCAAAGCCGTCGCATACAGCTTTACCGAATCATACAAATATGCCGCATATATTGATACAAACTGAAAATAAAAATTCAGATATTTAAAAAAAAAACATTTTTTAATTGTGATTTAAAGAACATGCTACATGTTCATTCATTTTTTAAGTTCATCTGTACTGAGTATGTTAGTACAACATAAATATGAAAGGGCGTGTTAGAACTGTAACAACCACTTTCTTTACGTGGTTATCACCAACTTCTAGTAAAGATTTATTAGCGAATTTCAGCGAGTCGTGAATTAGCACATTTCTCACAATGTATAAGAAGCTTCGGGAAAGTATATCTTTGCCTTGCATATTGATTAAAAAATTGTTACCTTCGTAAATCTATCTCCGAACACGGTCGGCAATGGAAATTCGAATGGCTTCATGTTGTTGTACTGTCGCACTTTGGCTGTGAAGTTGGCGTACCCGCCGGTCGGTTCAGACGACACCACGACCAGCAGGGACTGCGCCCGCTTCCTGAACTCCGGCGTGTTTGGACACACCAGTTTAGATCCACGATCTTCAGTATCTGTGGAGACAAAACATCACTTGTCAAGTCATGTAGCTACCGCGAGTTTTTATTACTAAGACACCGGTTTAAAAAGATACTGTCACTCCTGTCTACTCTTTGTAAAATCAATAGCAATATATTTTTGCACATGTATGTGGACGGTGCTCATCTATTTTGTAGGGCATTTAAAAGTTTTTTTTTTTAATTGTACATAACTATCATAAGAAGTGTAATTTAAAATCACAAACACTTACTTATAATATACTTCAATGAATCCTTCGTGGCGTAAGTCATCATGTCGACGAATATAACCATGTACTCTCCCTTAGCGAACAGCTGCAGCGACTCCATGGCGGACATCATCTCTATGAGGCCCGATGTCGAACCCAAGAACACGTAAACTGAAAATCATCAAGCGGGATAGCGGTCAAGCGCTAGCTTATTAAATGTAAAAAAAAAATCACGACATTTAAGTGCTATGTTAATGAAATAGCTAACAAAGTCCTTCATAAAACACGGCATAGCCAAATCAGTCACCAAGTGTTGAGTTCACTTACTTCTAGTCTTGTTCTTGGTCTCCTGTATGAACTGGTACCAGAAGCCGGGCGCGCAGCAGGTCATCTTGTCCTCGCAGCACTTGAAACTGTCGATGACGGGCCGCTGGTGGTTTACCGTCATGTTGTTCTGCTTCGCGTGGTTCTCCAGCGTCAGTGCGACCGTCACCCATGACTCTTCGTATAATATCGAAAACTTATTCCATCTGTAGTACCTCAATAAAGATAACACAGATTTCGTGGCCTGAAAAGTTGCCGTAGATGAGTTTATTGTGTACATGTGCATCTTTTTATACAGTATGGAGACGTCTATACCTGAGTGTCAGGCGGCTCCAGTCTAGCAAAATTTGGCAATGTTGAAGTTTGGTAATCGGAACATTTCTGAAAGAATACAAACATATAAATTAAATTTATTTTGTAATATTCAATAAATCTATATTGAAGCTTGACTGGTTCTAGATTTAAACGATCGCAATGTACTGTAACTTCGGTAACACCTTTTCGTGTGCTAAATATTTATGTTGTAAACCTAATTTGACTAGGACTGATGTTTGGTACTCACGTAAGAGATCATAGGTAGGTTGCGCGACTGTGCGATGATAGCCTCTGTGTGGCAGCGCCCCTCGGGGCCGAAGAAGGCGACGACGCCGGAGCAGCTCATGTCGGTGAGCAGCCGCGTCGCCGTCACAGTGTCGCAGCGCGTGTCGTTCCACTCTAGCAGTAGTTGAACGTCCGGCAGGATCACAGAACTGTTGTTGATCTATTAACGGTACAAGTCATGTGAAACCATGCCTTATGTACGTGATCAAAAGTATTAAATTGTCGCAATCTCTTCAAATATTATTATTATATATGACTTCATGTGATGCTGACCTCCTCTAGGGCCATGGAAAGGGCGCCAGAGATGGCGAGCCCCTGCCTGTCCCTGTGCTCGCCTTTGATCGAGGGCAGGTAGCCGATGGTGATGTTGTACTTCTTGGCGGCGGCTGAAGGCCCGGCCAGTAGGCCCAGCGCCGCGAGCACCAGCACCCGCGCGCCGCGCCACATGCCGACGCCCTCACCGCGGTACCAAAAGCTGTACAGATGAATATAATCATCAACTCTCAGACGAACATAAAAAAAGGATAAAACTTTACTAGACAATTCAAGACATCAAAAGTTCTCTAAGATGCTGAGTTATTGAGTTCACCTCAAACATGGCCCTCTCTCCTAAACTACTTCGGATGCCAGTAATCACCATTGCTGACTAATTGGCAATTTCATTGTCATACTTTGCACAGACGTCATCGCGTGCTTTGCTACATTTTTCTATCTATCCTTACAGAACATGTTACTTTGATCACATCATTCGAATGGGATAAATAATTATTTTAACTAGTAGTCGCGCGTATTACGAAACTCGAAAATAATTTACAACCAATATTTTATTAAAAGCAACTAAAGCACTTCTCAAGATTACAAAGCGTTCACTTCGCGTATTAATACAGGTGTTAAGAGACAGGTGCATAAACTAATCTGTAACTTGTCTAATGATCTCGAATCTCAATAATAGAGATAACACGATTTTTAGATACAACCACACGCAGATGTATGTTAGCAACAAGTACAGTAACGAATTGGATCTACGTAAAACGTGTGACGACCTCCGCGGTTTGAGTTAACAATTAAATTGTTGCGTCAACTGTTTTACGTCGTTTAATTTTAATATCATAGTAAATAATTACTGAGTCAGAGAATATAGTCATAGAAAAAAAAATATTTACTTCAAACATTGGATCAGCAGCGGTCGAACACTGAAACGACTTTTAAGTAATGTAACTGAACTAAACTCTAAATTCTCGTATAAAATGTTGACGTGCACATTGTACGCGACGTTTACCAAAACAAAACAAAAAAATAGCTACCACTGTCTTCACTTTGTTTATTTATATTAATAAAGATTATTTTGACTTAAGCAGTGCGCATGGCGAGCTTAGTTAGTTATAAACATTCCATGTAATAAAAAAAAATCAAATACATTCGTTGTAAAGTAAACGATCGTGTGACTATATAAATAAAACGCTAGTTTTTTTTGTATTTAATTGAATAGTGATCAGGTCTGGTAAGTTAATAATCTGGGGCCAGTACTTTCTAGTTGTGTTCATCTAAGTGCCGGTGGCGTTCCCCGGGCAGATTGCCCTGTTAGGTGGGTTTGTCTTTTGATATGTAGCGCCAACCGGTACCGAAGACGGGCTCGAGCGCTCGCTTCTCAAAATAAACCAAGTCTTAGTACACGAAGAAATTTATACCATTTAAGTCGCATAGAAACCTTTTCTAAGAAGAAAAAGTTCATTCAATCAAATCCTTTTTGTTATCCATTTAAACGTGTTCATTTGACCGTGGGTATACACGACCGAAACTGTCATACAAAAATATATATGCGAATAATAATTCAAGTATTATTCATATTATAGAATTATTATTATTATATGATATGATGATCACTTCTGTGAGCGCGCCGCTCGTTTGCTCTCTTCTCTTATATCAAAAAATTGAATAGCAGTTAATAGGCATCATAGAAATTTTCAAACGTATGGAAAACCAGAATAATCGACACTACATAAAAGTTGTATACATTTAGAACTCGCTTTAATTAATTGATTTTTACATTAACTGATACATCATTTATTTTTAATAATCTTCAAACACATAAATGTTAATTACAATCAATATACTAAAAAGACGAAAATGAAATTTCGAGACTTGAATGCTATGAGTGACTTTATCATTATAAATTCCCAGAACATTATTTATTAATTAAGAATTCAAACAAAAACAATTATTGGTATGATGACAACTCAAATGTTACGTAATGACCTTGAAAAGAAAAAAGAAAACCGGGTTCACAGCAAAATCTCACTCGCTAGTTAAAATAAAAAAAGAGATTGTTTATACCGGAGGTCATGCCGACAGGCGTTATCATGCAACTGCGTTAGCATTTTATTGTTTCATATAATTCTCAAATAATATACAAAACCCTGTCCTTGGCAATACCGCATTTTACAAATTGTACTGCATTCGAAATTCCAATGCTTGTTTTTGTTTCTACTGCGCGTTGAGTCAGTCTTGAGTGTTTTTACTTTTATTCATCTAACTTCGAAATTGCTTTTGAAGAAATGGTGTTGGCGTATAACTTTTATTTTTCACGAGACGTACGAGGTGTTCGTGTAATTCGTGTCAATGAGCACATCTATTTCTGTAACTCGCCAAACGTCAAAGGGAAGTATCCCCGCGGCGCGCTTTCCGCCCTCAAATGTAGGAATTACTTCCACACGCTGTCAAGTAAATAATTGACTCGCAGCCGGACACCGATTAAAGCAATTGCTGGTGACGCTATTTTGACAACACGACCGCCACGCCACAATAGTCTCCTCGTCTTGAGGAGACACTCTCATCTCAGAGTAAAGTTTCGTAAACTTGTTGAAACGTAGTAATGAATAATTGATTGGAATGTGGATATAGCACGGATAAAGCACGGGACTTGTAATGCGTAGGATCTAGTTTCGATTCCCGCCATGTAGCAATTCAAGCACAATGTAATTTGTACTAAATGTTGGGGCATTCGATGGGAAGTACCAAAGCGCCTCGGTGCCACGGAATGGATGTATTGAGTAAAATTATGCGTAACTCTTGCTATTTGCCAGATTCCATGTATTTTCCCGTTTCAGGGGACCCTCCCACTGAACTATATTTTCAAAATGCAAAGTTATTGACATAACTGCTAGTGGATGAAAATGGACTTCATGTGCAGCCTAGGTGGGAATTGCTGCCGCGGAGCGGACGCACGTTACGGCACCGTGCAGTAGTGTACGGCACGGCACAGCACGGCGCGTGTGACGCCTCTCGCCTTGAGATAACGTCGCCGATAACATTCTCTAGCTATTTTTAGATCTTAATAAAAAGGTAATGCGATAATAATGACATTTTGCGGAATCGGAAACATCCTTACAGCTTGTACGAACTATTGTAACAAACATAGACCGATACCTAAATGTAGTATATTTATAAGTTCTTACGCCAGAGATAGCTCGCACGGCCACGTTGTGAAATGCTTCCCTAGTGGTATTTCCAAACCATTACAACTTAAGGACTTGAAAGTCAAGAACTGACATATTAATAGTATTTATCATTGTAGAACACAGAACTGGCCATTTTATTCAAATCATTTTTAATCAAATATTTAACGTATATCCATTCTTAATTTAAAAAAAAAAAACACTTTCGTGTTTTTAAGTTTTCGTAAACTGGTACGCTAAGGGATTGCTTTGCTTTTATCACTTTCAAATTCAACTTAATAAAAACATGGGTTTTTCAACTTCGCAGTATGTATTGTGTTGTGGAGAACATTTACTGATAACAGAGTTGTATGTACATATTTATTTCCGTCGATACATTAATGCCAATGTGGATGATCGTTAGTCACCAATAATGATAAATAACAACATGAAAAAAACCACAATGTCGCAATGTCGCATGCCATTAATATTTTAAACACGAAAACATATAAACGGTATTCAAAACTATATATAAACTTGTGTATTCAATATATCTATTGTGTTTCAAATTAATTGTACACTAAACGTTATTTTCCTGTTGAATGATTGAATCAGAACATCTGTATACTTAAACAGACGCATATCTAAACATAACAAGGCGTATAAATAAACAAAAACCATTTTGGGCGCTGATAACTGAAGTTTTGGCAACAGATTTTTATACAAACATACAATAAAATAAAACGTTTAATAATGAAAATAAAATTGATAGTAGGCGTTATAAAAACAAATGCAGTATGCACAACATCCACTATACAAGGACTTATAATTAAGTTGTTTTTTTTTTATAAGAGAATGGTGCAAACGAGCGGCGGGATCACACGTGTGATCGTTGTCTCGTCGAGGAGTGCCAGCCATCCAGGTATTGCGGATGGAACCGGTCGGTCTGTCGAGTCGTCCGAAGACGGAACTAAGCAGGAATTGTGCCAATTGTAGTTAGTAGCTAATTATGCAAAATTCGCTACAAATTTTCCTAATGTAATAAATGTAAAAGTTTCTATAAATTAATGACTGTTACCACATAACTCCTGAACACTCAAACGGATCTTAATGGAATAGATCACAGCCTGGACTGGAGTATAGGAATAAGTTTTTTTTGTTAAATCCGCGCAGTCAGAGTTGCTGGCAACGACTAGTCATAAAGAAGACGGAGCTCTTCTCTGTACAATCAAAATGATATGATAGGCTCGTTACACTAAAAAAAATTGAAGTGTTTATTAAAAGTTTATTATGAAATCAAAAAACTTAGTAAGCTACTACAATGTTTTTGGTAGCGTTCGTTAAAAAAATTTGTAATTATCTACGTTTTAATTGAATAATTCCCTAGATAAAATGTAAACGACCTCTTTAACAACTTATAGATACAACATGACACCGAAAGTTATTCACGACTACAGTAATTATTGCATTTACAGGCAATGATGAAATCTGTACTCAACTTTAAAGTTCCTTTGTTCAATTTCTTTGTTAAAAATATGTAATCGACAAACAAAAGAACATCGCCATAATTGTCAGTGTGTGATAGATTAATGTTGAAGCAATCGTATTGCTAATGATAAATAAGCAAATATACTTACGCAAGCTTTATAACAGCTAGACTCCTGTAGCTACACTGGATGGGTATCAATCAGTGCCTTCTACAGGCTTCAGTTTAAAAGATAACGGATATAACTCAATATTTTATTGTCATACATTTGTGTAGCTAGTGGGCGGATATTGTATGTATCGAGTGTGATTAAATTACATCATGTCCAATGACTATTTTTTTATCAGTTATTATGATCATTTAACTAATGTAATACGAAATTTCATATTTTTGTTAGCAGGTAACTCCGAAACGGATGGTCAGATGTTGACGAAGTTTTGATCAGAGAGGTTTATTAACTGGAATATCGCCTGTGGCAAAGCTAGTACCTAAAAATTGAATTACATCTATTAATATGTATTTTAATGTAAAAATGTTATCCGTGGGTGAAGCTTTTTAGTCCCTTCTTGATTTAATCAGCTTTAAAGGCATGCTTATTTTGCAATTAGCAACGATGTATCCAAGCTTTTATCGGTTATTTGCTTGCGTTTTCTGGGATTTCAACAAATGCGGGGAAACCCAAGATAATTGTCAATATATCATATCTTATATGTGATCTATGTTTTTATGTTCTATTTATGTGATCATCATCGTGGCATTTATACATGCATTATATGATCAAAATGGAACATTGTTAACTATATGAAAATATAATTTATTTAGAACTTGTGCCGAAAATTACGTCATTTGTCTAACATCGGTATTAACATGAAGCATTTGTAACCTCGTGTTCGGTTACTATTTACAGAGCTATAAATAGCAACTAAATACGTGTAAGCAGGAGGCTGAATCAGCGGTCAGGTTGCTCAAGCCTTGACGGTCACAACTCAAGTACAAACTCTCGTGGAAAGATAAACCTAACATGTATAACTTTGAATCGCCAATAGCGTAATGGTTAAGCGTTACGGATTACAGATCTTTCGGTCGTGGGTTCGAATCCCGTCATATGACTATTGTAGTGTACCACATTCTAAAACAAGCTTTTTCAAGCGTACCAGGAATGGTTATAAGGAAATCTTTTAGCTCCAATCAACAATAGCGATATTATAAACATAAATCTGAAGAGACATGGAGAAAAACGTAATTAGAATACATAAAAACATGTTTTGTTTTTAAAAGCATGGGGCTAGCGAGTGGAGGGATGTCAAAAGTGATCATCGACGCCCAAAAAACACGTGCAATACTTCTCTAGTATTTGTATTACACAAATGCGTTGCTAGCCCTTTAGAAAGACGTACGCTCGCTAGACATATACGTATTCATAAGGGAGAATGAGGAGCAAGCTTTGCAACATAAAAGCTGATAATCTTCGCTCGCAAGTCTTAATAAGAAACTTGCAGAAAGGTAACAAACCTATTATGATAAATACAAGGACTGAAGTGGTCCCAATTATAGTTATCGGAACTAGACATTGGGTTCATAAAAGTTGTGCTACTTCTTCAAGGACATTTAAATACCAGAATAACAACCAGGACTAACATCACGCGTTCAGTTAGTTCGTATGCCCTTTACCGTGTAAAATAATTAAAGTTAAAAATAACTTATGAATATGCACTGGTTTATTTTTACATTACCATACCAGACCTTCGGTCGCTGGTCATCAAACCTGATATCACATTAACGCATTCGATTTATAGAACGACTGATATTCCAAACAGTTAATTGCGTACCAATCTTATAAGATCTCTCATTAGAGACAATGTGTGACTCTACACAAACACATTAATATTTCAATTCATATATATACTAAAGTTCGCAATTCCTGCCGCAGAACGGACTACCAATGGAGTCACAGAGTTCTGGAATGACGGCCACGGACAGGTCGACGCAGCGTGGGTAGACAAGATGGACAGATGAACTGGTCAAATTGGCGGGAGTATTCTGGGTGAGGGCGGCCGAGGACCGATGGTCGTGGCGATCTTTGGGGGAGGCCTACGGTCAGCAGTGGGCGACGTGTGGCTGATATAATGATGTTGACGTACCAAAGTAAAAATTAGAATAACTCGAAATAATACAATATCAATATTAACCAACATAACTTAAGATATTTGGAACACAGAGTACGAGATGGGAGTATGTTATTCGCGCGGGGTATAGCGGACGTGAGAGCTTGTATCTTGTAAATGTTGTATTGTTTTTTTTACACTAAGAAGCATTATATTATGTATGTGTTTGTAACCAATAAACGACTAAATACGACAATTAGGTCAACTTATACTGACAGTGATATGTGCGAACGCGCTTAACTAGACTTGTTACATTCTAGAATTTTTCGAGATGCGACAAAACATTAACACAGAAATAAGTTAACAATAAAATTCATACAAGGTTAATATACAAAACCCATACAATAGGTTTATGGTAAAAAAAAAATTATTTGTCTTGTATCTGATTGATTACTCAGAAACGGAATAGTCCACGATCGTATCGATCCCGACGTTTCGATGTTTGTCCTGCCGCTCCCGGCCACACCCACCACCTAAGATAATAAAAAGCGACCACCCCTTACCACCCCCGCAATACTAACACTAACACTCTTGTTATACTAAATTACGCGATGGTTAACCCATCAACTGAAGATAATATAACCACATAGTACTGTTAACTGCCTGCACTATTTTTAATGTCTCATATTCATAGAGTTAAAAATTACTCCTAATACCACACAATACAATCTTATAAACAATGTATAAAACAGCTAACATTGCCGTTTTAATCCAGTGCCATCACCGACTATATTTAAGCTAATTTGGGGCTTTTCTTCGGGGTACCTTTAAATTTTGTTTATTATAATGAATAAATCATGAAAGTTTCAATAATTTTTCTAATTAAATATATTGTTTTTAAATTTACTAAAATAGATTGGTCTGATTTGTTGAGTTCGATAACGTCACAGACCACTCCATTTCAATAATTCTTAAAGGCAAAGTAGGCATTAGTCTGTTTAGCATAACATAACATAATTTGTAACTGTGGCTTTTATGTTTATAGTAAACATAAAAGCCACAGTTACAAGTTTGTACAATATGGTCCCTAAGTGGTTAGTGAAATAAATTCCTTATACTTTGTAGATAGTAAATAGACTCCAATTCATACTGTGCCCATAATATGAACAGGAAATTGTATACATTTGTATTGTATATTGAAGCAATTATTAGTGTTATTCTTAAAATAATGTATACGCTAATGAATTATTATTACTGTGCATTATTTTTGTAATTGCATGGCTGAATGATTTGTAAACAATAATCTTTTCACAATCAGACTTCTAGTACTACCGAATTAAAAAAAACAGATTGAAATCCTCCTCCTGTTTGAAGTTTAAAAAATATAATTTACAAAAACATAAGACTACACACTGATTGAAACAACAAGTTGTTACATATATTCATTTATAAACTTTAAAATTTTGAATGTTCAGTTAAAATTGAAGATGTGTAGTGGGTACTTTACAATTATGCCAAATAACTATCATTATATTTAAATTGATAGTAACTTATACATTTCATAATTCAGACTTACCTGATATATCTAAGACAAGCTGGGAAATCTCTAAAATTAAGAGTACTTAGTAACTAGAAAGGAGAATTTGGTGATAAGAAATACATTGAACCACGGAACAAAAACATTATAAAATCAACAATTACTAACGCAATTTGAAATCATTTTACATGTATATTTTTTACTTTTAAATCGTCAAAATGTTGATATGTGGGTAACATTTTATCCAAGCTTTACTTTACAGTATACATTACTGAGAAAAACCTGAAACAATAAATGATGGTAGACACTATCATTTTTTTCTTTAATCTTATGGTAATCCTACAGTGCTTGTGCAAATTCCAATAGAATTTATAAAACAAATAAAGAGTAGTGGTAATATATTTTAGGTCTTATGTTGCGCACCTCCTTTATTTTATATTGAATATGTATTTCTTATCTTTCATTCATACCACACTTTTTTAACTTGGAAAAATATGATGCATTTAAGATAACTACTGTCAACGTTACTAATGATTGAAATGTGAGTAAGCTACAATATCAATAAAACTAACAAATCTTATATTTTTCCCATGAATAAATAATTTAGTTTTTACTTACCATAAACACCAGATTATCAGCTTTGAATATGTTCGCTATACTCTTCATAAACCATAAAAACTTTCATCACAATTGTAAAATTATTTCAGTATGTTCAATTAAATTCCACAAAACTATATCACTTGACCATAATAAAGACGGACTAAGTATTTACAATCATAATATCATGTTTACAAAGACATCAAACTCTACAACCACCGTCGGATCGGATTCTAAAAATACTTCGACACGATAAAACTGTATGTGTTAAAACATAAAGCAACACAATGATGACAATGAGCAAAATGTGGATCGCGAATCCGGATTAACATCCACTGTGCCACTACCAAAGTAGGATGCGGATAAACGTTTATAAAATATGGGAAGATTCAAGCATCTAAAATTACAAGAATATAAGTAGAAAATTATACCAACTTATTACATAGGCAAAGTTATAACGTATATCTTAGGTTCTCTTGCAATAGAAAACATTTATTTGTCTGGTTGTACTTTCAACTTAATTATTACAATCAAGTGTATATTTATAGCACTAGAAAGTTTTGCACAAATTGGACCTAATCTTTCGGAACTTATTTATCACTAGCACCATTTAACAAGGACAAACATCACTTGTAATAAAATAAACGATAGAAACGCAATTTCAGTGTTGCCAATTAAATAAAGAGTACAATATAGATAAAACAAGAAGAAGTAATTTCCAGAAAAAGCCACTTTATTCAAGAAATGCTCTGCAAGTGAACAAAAATTATTGTGAGATAATTAGCAAAAATTAGCACCGGTTTCATTATCATTATTACTATAATTCTCCACGAGAAATGCGGTATTACTAAAAAGCAGATGTAGATTCCATTGGATTCTTTCTCGGTCCGAACTACGCCAATCATCGAGTTATTTGTTGATGGCGGGCTTACACTCATATTCTATTAAAGTAACTTTTCTATTTTAAGTAACGAGTGAAACAAGTGAAGTATTGTCCCAACAAATGCATATTAGAAAATTGATCATTCGAGGCTGAATACCTTAGTATGCATTGCGTAATTTCAAATAGAAAAGTAAACATGACATTGACAATTGAGTTGACGTATGACAAAAAATATTTAGCTGATGAGAAGTTGCGAAATATTTTGCTTAATTTAACGCAATTTAACGCTTAAGTAACACAATCGTTTATGTTAATAAATTATATAAAGCACACAAGTAAACTTGTTATAAAATATCCAATAATTGTTAAAAAGTGTAAAAATGGGGAAAGGTTTTAATAATTATATGTGCAAAAAATTCTTCCACCCAGCATCCAGGGACAACTTAAAGAGAGTAAATATATTTTAATTACAATTATTGAACACATTAATGAAGGAAACCAAACTCTAAGACTAATAATTTTATTTCTGTATAAATTGACCTACCAGCGGCCATTTTATTTTGCTTATTGCGCATAACAAAGCGATGTTTTAAATGAAATTGTTTTAATTTTTTCGTTTTAGGTATGGATGGCAGAACAAAAAACTGAAGCATATAAGAAAAAACAGGAAGAATTGCGTGTTCAGTATGAAAAAGAGCAGGAACTTCATGAAAATAAGTAAGTTTTCCACTATGAGTTATATTCAATGTTATATGAGCAATGATACTAAGTTACATTAAAATTAAATCAAAATCAGTTACGACAACACTACAAATAATTTTTATGTCAAGCCTAATTTTATGTCCAACATTTTCCTTCATAATAATTATGTAATTTACATCTTCATCATTTTCAGAGCTTTGTTGAGTAAGGATAGTAAAGACAAACTAAGTTTAAATTTTATGTATGAGCCTCCTCCGGGTGTGAAGAAAGAAAGAGAGAGAGAAGACAATGAGCCAGAATATAAATTTGAGTGGCAGCGTAAATACAATGCACCCAGAGAGAGCTACTGCAAAGGAGACAATGAGATTCGAGACCAACCATTTGGAATACTGGTTAGAAATGTCAGATGTATTAAATGTCACAAATGGGGTCACATAAATACTGGTAAGTTTTGATTAAATGTTTATTTGTTTAAACAACATTTTATTTCTGTTTATTTTATTTTAGCTTCTATTTCATCAATTATAGTCAATTACTTATTTTGATAAAGTGTTTATTGGAAAGGGTAATTTTAATTTTAATATTAGGCATTAAGGTATTTAAAATCAGAAAAGGTGGTCATACTTAAATGAACATTCAATGGTTTTCACCAAAGTAGTAAATGTTACCACATATATTTTTTTTACAGACAAAGAATGCTCAATGTACACTCTATCAATGAGTGAGGCACGGGCACTACAGGCGGCATCATCTACCACTCCAGAAGAAGAGGAAGAAAAGCCTGATGTACCAACATTAATGCAACAGATGCGTGATACTGGCTTGGTTATGAAGCCAGGTGCGCTACCTCTGGCTGCGACTAAAATAGAAGATGATCCATCAGGTTTAACAGAAATGGATCTCATTAGTCAGTTGACTAAGAAACAAAAGAAGAAGCTGTTAAAGTAAGTTTACACTGTGCTACAACTTTGTCTGGCTCATTGGGATAAAATTACATTAAAAGACTTTCATAGGCACTCGGTCACATTTAGATACTATTATGTTCTGTAGTTAGTTTCTAGGCTTTTAGTATTTTCATAGCATGACGATAGATGGAAATATTTATCTGTATAAGTAAAAAAATGTTTACTATTATGATACAAAAATACTTTGTATTCCGAATATTTTTTTTGTTTTAGGAAACTGGAGAAAATAGAAAAGAAAAAGGTTAAGAAAGAAAAGAAACAAAAGCACAAGTCGAAACATTGAATGGAATAATAAAAAAAGAACACATTTCACTTAAAACTTTATTTTGTAATTACAACATCTGATAATAAAATCGTTTTTTTATTATTAATGAAAATATTTTTTTTATTAATATTTCTAATATCAACAAATTTGGAGAAACATTACTATGCAAAAAAGTAATTATTCATGTGAATTCATATAAAAGATTACACCAGAAGTTATTTGAGGCATAGTAAGAATTGTTATGCTACTCCTAGAATACTTGGATGTCTTCAACAAGTTCAAAAGATATTCATCAGAAGTTACAAAGTTACTCAGAAATAAATATCTATATTTAATTCCAAAATTTGACTATCAATTAAATATATCAATAAACATTTTTAATTAATACCTATATGTTTATCACACGTAATAAAAATCAATCACAGACTTTAATAGATTAGAAATAACTCGAATTAAAATATAACTATACAAACTGTCTGAAGGCACTTCAGCATTACTTCAGGTTCCGTTGTCAAGAAAATGTAACTTTTGCTATGTGAATAGAATATTAAATTCCATTGGAACTCTAAAACGTAAATAAAATATAGTTACACTAAAACATGTTGAGTACATTTGTTTTCTGGAACGAGACTTTTTCTCAATTAACTATAGACCTCACCTCACAATATCACTTCACTTTATCTCATAATTTTCACACAAATAACTAAATAAGTCAAATATCAAAATGGCTGCAATGTATGGAATTTTCTTTTGTTTCCTTAATTTAGACTATAAACCAAATCAAAGTAATTAACATTTAATAATTCATGCACAAAAGAGGCATCCTGTTGAGTACAATTATTAAAGCTAAACAACCATAAATTAAAAAAAAAAACAACTTAAATCTTTACATATGTCTTTTCATCAATTTCTATAATATCTTGCCTGTCATTCCTTTCCTTCCAATGTAAATATAATACACAAGCTGTTATGATAACAATAATGGCAGTCAATACAAAAACACTTTTCAATATAACTTTGCTGGGTGTAACAAATAATTGAGCATGCCACTGTGATGGATCATTTGGTGGGGCTGGGATCACCACAATTTGTGAGTTTGGTATTATTTGAGTCCAGCTTTTGGAGTATCCTGATAAACCAACATTAAGTGTATCTACAAAATTGGGTGTTCTGTCCAGTCCAAATATAGAGTAAGGCAGTTGCAATGCAAAATAAGCAGATTGCGGTAGTTGTGCACACACTCCCGTCCTGTAGGTGCTTTCTTGAGACCATGTATTGTAACCAATTTTGGGTCCTGGTAAATTTGTACCTAAAAAAATTTCATATTAGTACTTAATGCATTAATTTTCTGAAAATATTGGACAAAGAATAAATAAAAGATAAATTAATTTTTACAATCAAAGAAATGAAAAAAAAAACTCCTCAATATATATTGAGGTTTACTTATGTGAAATCCTTTCTTAAGATAATATAGATATTATGACTATAATCTATGTCATAATTCATACAGATCTCGTACAACATTTTACACTTATTAGTAAAATTACTTACCAAAAGTAACTTTCCTGTTGTACAATGTTCCATTAATAACAGGTATATTTTTGTTGCTGAGCCCGGTCACAACAATGACTTTCATAAAGTTAGTATCATACTCCAGTTCATTTTTGAACGCATTCATTGTATATGACTTCAATGTTGTATTCTTTTTAATGTATATAACGTCAAGAACACCATCCATGTAAAAATCGTAAAATGTAGCCATTACAACATTTCTACCGAATGTATCAAATTTATCCCATTGCACTTGAAAGGTTCTTGAAAATTTACAACCCACTGTGGTACAGGGAACATTGTGCAATAGAAACACTGCAGTCTCATTGCTATTCACTGGACTCAAGGTTGTCAGAATATCTGGATACCCATCCATATTGTAATCACCACTTCTCATTGTAATAGTATCTAAGTATATTTCATCCCTAGGAGGAATAAATCGCCACAAAGTTCCCTTACCATCATTGAAATCAACTTGAAGGTCATGCCATTGTTTATTGTCATAAATTAATATAGTACTATTTAAACATTCTACATCATAACAAACAGGTATTACAACATAAAATTGTCCTGATAAAGCAACATCAGTGAACAAAGCCTGGCCATATATCGCAGGATGTCCAACTAGTAACTCAATACTGTAGTTATAAGTAAAGCCACCTGCTTCTTCATTAAACCAAACTTCTATATCAAGTTTAGTTGTGACCAATAAATCGGCAGCATTGTCATCATTTACATCCAAAAATGAATGGGAGTGTGGAAGCTTTATTTCTTTAAGCAAATCTTTACTCATTGGGATTTCTATTGGGTTCAATCTAGTTTTATCAAAAACCCAAAATACCCTTTCCTTTTTGGAATTGATGCCAAACAAATCTAAAATCATGTCACGATTATAATCTAACACCAATGGCTGGCCTATTGTTGTTGCTTTGATTGTAAGGGCATCTAAACAATTCAAGGTGGGTGTGCCACCCCACAAGATTCGTACTTCGTGTGAATTGGATGTGGCATTTGGTAACTGTGTAGTAAACAGTATGTCCATATAAGCATCTCCATCATAATCACCTGGCACTATACTCGTTATCACAATGTCATCAAAAGAACAAACAAAAGATGATGGTCGCAAAAAAGGCTGCTTTTCATAAGCGAGAAGCACTTCAACATTCGAACCATTTATTATAAAAGCGTCAGTTAGTTCGTCGGAATTAAAGTCACCAAAAGCAGCGATGAAACCATTGTTACTTCTACCAAATGAATTTGCTGTCATGTCCATTTCGGAGGAACAATGCAAATGTTTAAAAGTCAATATTAATATTATTAGATAAAACATGATAAATTGTACAACTATTTTAACGTTTATAAAGATAAAGAAGCAAAGCTGGGTTTAACCTTACTATTAAGGTATTTTTTTTAATATATGCAACTTCAACTTTTCAATATTTTATTTTAATCAAATTGAAATCATATCACAACAAAACCATAACTGTCACTGTCATGCAAATAAATGACGTTGCCACT
>JAODUI010000027.1:4087415-4101890 GCA_027563995.1 Papilio gigon
TCATGCAAATAAATGACGTTGCCACTAGATTAAGATATGGTTTTAACAAATATTTAATATTTTCCAAAAAAAATATTATTTGGGAAGGAATACTATTTTTCTTTAATACCTGTAAATAATTTCATGGATTTCTACAACGCAACATTTGGTAACAAATCAATTTTGACTTGTGTGGACACTGGTCCCAGGTACCATATGGGCGTAAATGTCCAGTAACTAGGCCATAAAAACTTCAAGCAAAAATCCAGGTACCATAAACAATGGCATTTGTCACTGTCAGATTATCACCATTTTCTGTATTCCTGTTCCTACTACCTTTTTAATTATTTTTATTGATCGTGGATTGAATTCAATTAGATTCAAAATATAAACGTTAAAGGAATCAAAAGAAAATACTGCTCTACGCCAATTTTAGTGCATTTATAGTTTAAACTACATTTTTGATTGTTGAATATTTTATAAATATGGCTGATGGGACCCAAATACTTAGACGAAACCAACCCGGTTCCAGAGCAAAGGTTTAAGAAGTTTCAGACAATATCTATTCTATTGTATTCGTCATACTAAATAAAGAGTTTAATTGAATTTTAGGACTTCTGTCGTTGGCCCGATGAACCATTCGAAGAAATGGACAGTACCTTGGCTGTACAGCAATTCATTCAACAAACTATTCGACGTGACCCTGCTAATTTGGAAGCTATCTTAAAGATGCCAGAGGCTCAAGATGAAGGCGTATGGAAATATGAACACTTGCGGTAAATATTTCTTTTTACATTTTGTGAATTATCATTAAAACATGAAAAAAAAATATTTCTAAACTTATCTGTGACTTGTTTTAGGCAATTTTGTATGGAGCTGAATGGACTTGCAGTTAGATTACAGAGTGAATGTAAACCAGAAACTTGTACACAAATGACTGCGACAGAACAATGGATTTTCCTGTGTGCTGCTCATAAGACACCTAAGGAGTGTCCTGCCATAGATTATACACGGCATACACTGGACGGTGCCGCTTGTCTACTTAACAGCAACAAATACTTTCCAAGCAGGTAATTAACAATCTCCAGTGCACATGTTTTCCTTACCTTAACAAATATTGAAACCGCTAACTTTTTGACTTTTTGAATGGTTCTGAATAAATAAAAAACTAATTTAAATTCATTATTTGTATTTTAAGATTGAACCTAGTGAACCATGGTAAAAGGTCTTGAATTTATCTGCTAGAATTATTTTGTTTTTACTGGTATCTATAATTAATATATTGCAACTGTATATTGTATTTCAGAGTCAGCATAAAGGAGTCTTCGGTGGCTAAGTTAGGATCAGTTTGCAGGAGGGTATATAGAATTTTTTCACATGCATACTTCCATCATCGTGCTATATTTGATGCATTTGAAAAGGAAACACATTTATGCAAGAGGTTTACATACTTTGTCACAAAGTATTCGATTATATCAAAAGAAATTCTAATACTTCCAAAACTTGATGATGAAACACCAATTACACAAACTGTTGGCGAATCAGAAGCTTAGATCTGACTTTACTATAACATATTTTCTTTACATAATAGTAACTATGAATTACTTCTTTATTTTGTAGCATATGTAGTTTAGTTATGTGGTCAATGCAGCATGGGTCACCAACAAGATGAACCAGTGATCTAGTCAAGTGTATGGGAGTATCCTTGTTGAAGGTGGCCCGAGGACTGATCCGAATGGTATCTTTGTGGGAGGCCTACGTCCAGCAATGGGCGACATATGGCTGATGAGATGACAATTGTAGTTTAATCACATTATATGACTTGTGATTATTTATAATACATGTAAACATTAGTTCTATTAATAATTGATATATTTATAATCTTATTCTTTCACAGTTCTATTAGAAGATTGGATAGTATTGATTGAGTAAAGTAAATTTCTAAATAGAGATAGCTTTTTAAAATGGTTGGAATGCTTTTGGTGTCAATGATTTCAATTACCTAATTAATTGTGTTTACCAAAAAATAAATTTCAAACAACACTGGCTGTATAAGACTACTTTATATTCCAGAAAAAAAAAGTTGCATGTAAAAAAATAATTCAATTTTTATCTTAATATAATTTTGTATCTCTGAAATACTTTGTAATTATAGCAATAAAATAAATTGTACTGTATACTTTATGGTTTTACTACTGATCCTATATAAGAAATCCACCTTTCTGAGATATCCAGATGATCTGGTTGTGAGAGTGAACCTGCAGGTTTAATTATTAGGTTAAAGTATATGAGTGTAACCAGTACAGTTTGGTTTATATTCATTGTGTTAGTTTTTGTAAGATTGGAAATAATAAAATATAATTATAGTTTATTATTCTGGTTCTAAAAAATGTGATAAACTACAACAGTATTGTCATGGTGCCACTGGATTCTTTTTATGCTTAAATGGCTTCTTAGCTTTGTGCAACTGCTGGTTCTTACTAATAGTGCTAGTTTGACCTTTTTGCCAGAATTTCTTGCCCTTCAAAGATTGGTACCTGTAATAAAATGCATAACCATAAAAACAACAATAAGAATTTTCACAATGTTTCTATAGAATATAGAAAATTAAACATACCCAATTTGATTTTGGTCTTGAACTTCATCAATAGATAAAAATATATGAATCACAGGTATTTCCCTTTTTACAATGATTTTTTCAAGTCCATCAATTTTTGGTTCCCAATACTCTTCAACTCTAAAATAAAAAAAAAGAGATAATTGAATTACAACACTTTATTAAACAATGAAAAATGCCGTCATATAATGATTTACTTACTTTTTATATGTAAGTTTAGTTACTTGGTGTTCAATGGAAAATTGTCTTTTGAGAATTTCTGCACAAGATATAGCTTTAGGGATAGCGACACCAGCTCCTGTCCAAACTACAGAGGTCGCAGCTTTGTCTTCAAGAATACCTGATGCATGGGCGAGGAGGTTGCTCATCTTGCTACCTGCCTTAACCTATAACGAATAAAACAATAATATATTGCAGGCAATGTTTAAAGCGCGTACGAACGAATAATCTTTGATAGCATTCGTTGAACGTACTTGCATCCATAGAAAATCAGTGGGAAGATCCTTTATAGGTATTTTGGTTCTTTCCAGTTCTTCTTCCACATTTTTACCTTTAAAATAATTTTCCATTTGTAAGATATAGTAAGTATAAAATATTTAAACACCAATGTTATCCTTTAAATTTAATAAATATAAATATTTTTCATTTTATTATTGACGATTGTTATAACCTTTCTGTTTTGATATATTGACATTGATCATTGACAAGAAAATATGACAGTTCCAAATTAGTTGCCATTAGCAACATATTTTAACTTAAATATTTTTTTTTATATGTAAAAACTTTGGTTTTTTCGATCGGCTAAAGATCTATCGAAGTTAAACTTCATGTCATCATTATCACCCTTTTCAGGCTTTCTCAGTTCTTTTAAAGGATTTTTATCCTTAGTTCTTAAGTTATTTTAAAGGGACACTAAGGGATTTCATGCCTTATTGAAATATTGAACCAAGAAGCAGGTGATCAATAGAAAACATTTTAGTAAATGGGTCGATTTCTCACTTTAATTCTTAAATTTATCTAATTTCTTTGTTATTTATGACTCAAAAGAAATCCTTGATTATAAAAGCTAATGACAAACAAAAACAGTTGTACTGAAATTAAAAAAAAACAAGAAGATTAATTGTTAGTATAGAATTATTAAGTACTTAATGAGATATCAATAGTTATTGCTTACATAGGTGACCCCTTTGCCAGCGATTATATACATGCTGCGCCGAGATCCATAGCGAAAAGTGTAGGCTGATGATTAGGTCAAGATAGTGGATGGATAATAGTCCACAAAAATGACTACTTGAAGAGCAAAGGAATTCTTCTGTTTAAATTAAATTTTCTGTCTAAATTGAAAATATTTACCACGTATGCCTTTATTTATTTTAATTGCGTCATTCTAGTAAGTCCTGCATTAAAGCGAAACTAAATAACGAACACTAATGAGCGAAATATACATATAAACATATTAAGTCTTAAACGGGAACAGATATATTTACGCAATCATCCGCAAAGGTTATCGTTTATAATATAAAACGTACATCATGTCACGGCTATGTGTAGTTATCAAGCAATCTAACAGAAGGAAACTAGAATAGTTGAATTGAAACAATGTTTAATACGTTTAAATTGGTATATTTGGGTTTGGGAGTTGTTTTCATAGCTGTATCGATAGTATCAGCGAAAACTCGGTACCCGTTTGTTTTAGACCAGCGTTTCGTGTGCAGTATAAAACATTCTTGTGTTGAATGTTTAAAATTGACTCATTGTTCCTGGTGTGTAACGAGCCATACCTGCTTTTCGAAGGAACTTCTAACATCTATAGATTTCTGCAAGAATGATACGATCAACTACACAGACAATGGATGTGAGTACAAACTATTTTTATAGACCTCTACTGTCATGGTTTAAGGTAAGTAAAGATTAATGAATTGTGTAGACAAAAATTATTAGCTAGGTCTAGCTTTAAAAAACTAAAATCTTATTAGACAAAAAGAATAAATGGCTTTTAAACATGGTTGGTGAGCTTGCCTGCAATAATATATTCGAATTGTATGTACTGTATGCAAAGATCACATTTTTTTTAAATTTCAGTCAGTATAGAAGAGAACGCAGAATGCTCTTGCGGAAATATTGTGGAGGATAACTGTCGGCCACCCGAAGTGACAGAGGGCGAGGTGTGCTCAGGCCGAGGCGATTGCGTCTGTGGTCGCTGTATTTGCAATGCCAACCCGGATTCTGGACATCCTACTAAGGTAAGCTAGGACTATAGTCTGAGTATGATTAAAGAATCGGAAATCTCAAAAACACATTAGTATGTAATGGAGTTCAGATCTGCACTTGCAGATACAGTCCGGTCCTGTCAGACGGATAATGGCTGCGTTTCCGACGCTCATTTTTCTAGTGCTATCTAATTACTTAAACATTTTTTCAGACAATTGTTGGGGAATATTGCGACTTCGATAATTTCTCGTGTGTCGGCCGCCAGTGTAACGAAGGGCCATACCCTCTGAGCCAAGCGAAAAACGAGGAGAATCCTACTGCAGCAGATGTTGAACAGCCGTCAGAAGTTTAAATTAATTCCCATAAGTTCCTTTAAATCGTATCAATCATTCGAAATTGAAGGATATTATTAAGTAAGCCTCAACATAAACATATTTATGAGTTCAGAAGAAAACATATTTCTGACCCTGAATCTAAAACCAAGAGAAGATGTTAATAATCGTAGTTACACTTAAATAAGTATTGTTGTATTGTTGTTAATATAAAAATAGCAAATTAATATATACTAGATTATTAGGAAACTGCAAATATTAATAAGAAATATAAAAAGTCTTGAGATTTTTTTTATTTTCAATGATTCCGAAGGCGTCGATGCGAAGGAGGCGTCTCAATTAAAGAATTGATGTGAGCGAGCCGTCTGCCGCGGATGGCTCATCGCCTTCAAGTGCCTGATCGTTATGGTTACGCGAAATTAGATTTCAACAAGTCTATTTTCTTTTACCGCACGATCTCTTTATTTTTATCGAAGTTTCTCGATAGCTTTTCTATAGAGATGAGTTCGCTATAGAATTAGTCCAATAGCCTCCAATTGAAGATGGAGCCTACGCAAAGTTTTAAAATTATATGAAAATATTTTTTTTATGAATAATGTTAGTAGATTTTTGTTAATTTACTAATAACTCTTGTAACCATTCCAGGTAAGCTTCAAAAGCTTGTGTTAGGAATGGTTCATGACATTAGTCGAATGGTGGGATTCGAACCCACGACCGTTAGTCCTTACCCATAACCAATACGCTATTGACACTTCGACTATGCATAACTTCTTGATGATTAGACTATTGCGATTTGAAATTTCTTACTATAGTTATAAATAGTATCATGAAACCAGATACATTGCGCGGAACCTGTACTTACACAGGGGTTGTTCTCATTAATTATTATACAATAAGTAGAAAGTTTGTTTATACTAAACCCAATTAAGAAAATAACAGCTTTGAAATTTAAGTAAGCGACTGGAATAATTTATGAAGTTATCTAACATGTGAGAAACAATGTTAAGTGAGCATGTTTTACGCAAGAACGAAACTGGAATAACTTGATGAAGGTAAGTGAATTTGCGTTCAATAATTGTGTCGGAATGCAGTCCTGGAGGAGGGCGAAGCGAGCAATTCGATTAGGGAAGGAGCGCCTAAATTGTTTTAGTTGATCAGCGCGCTACGATGCCGACGCGAAACGTCAGCCACGCGTCAAACATCATGCGCATAAATTATTGATTCGAATTAAATAAACATACCTACATCTTCGCACCCTATATATAGAAGCAAAAAATGAATTCAACGTGACCGTATTCGGCGTTCAAAGATTAACGTTAACTGTCAGTGATGAGCGGTGGCTAAACAATTGCTACGCGTGTGTCTACGCGCTTCTACGCACAGAGTTTTCTCTTATAAATAAATCTCTATCATATTCTACTGCCTAATTTTTTTGACTGAGTATTTCTGTAGGGAGTATTCGTATTTTTGATAGAGTTGGTTGGAGACGTTTGTTGTCGGAGGCCAAGACACGCTTCAGGTCGCTGCGCCACTCTAGTTAGTTAGTTATTTCTGTAGAGAAAATTCGCTCTTAAATATGCCTATTCTCTCAAAACACGCCGAGCAAGGAAGCAGTCTAATTTATGTAATTTACATTCTAATGTTAATATGGATGGTCTTACTAATTTAATTTATAGTACAAATTGTTTTCACATATTATAATTACTATAATTCTGAGTCATGAACTGATTTAATGATTTACATTAAGTCGTTTTTATAAAAATAAATACATTGTTGGTAAAGTATTTATTTTACCTAAAAAAAAAATTGTACTTCGCAGAACGTGTTGTGTGTTGTATGTAAGGAAGTGAGATGACTAGCCTCCAAGTCTGTGGAAGTATATTGCTCAGTGGAAGAGATCACACATAATAATATAGCATTGGTATTCCGGGGCGGGAAGAATGCGCGTTCCAGCGCGGCGACCTCTCGGCGCCCGCCCTCGCTGCCTACGCTCAACAACGTGTATAGGCCGCCTCTACACGCACGTTTCATGGAGTCGGCTTTTATTTTTTTAATCTGTATAAAAAATGAAACTGACTCATTGAAATTTAAACGCACAGTTCAAGCTTGGACTTATAAATTAGAATTTTTAGGTTAAATTTAAAATCAACAAGGTTTAATTCATTTTATGTAAACAAAAAAAAACTGATTTATTTAATAGTCAGGGAGATTATGTTGGTACATACTCCAAAACTTAGTAAATGAGTTATTTTTCTTGTCGTATTATTTTTATCGTCCGTTAGTATTCTAAGGGAAGGTTGCCTAACCTACAAATTTCTATGGCTATAAAGTTTGACGGAAATAAATGTTAAAAATGCTTCCATTGACGGGAAGTCGATGCAAATATCACAGACTACATTTAATAGAGTCCGAACATATTTCTAGATACTGAATCCGTTTGATAAAATACTTGCAATTACAAAAATAATGCCCGTAACGAAACAAACAGCTAGTTTTGTTATAATATATTCCTTTTAATACTACACATAAATATTTAACGAATAAGAACATCAAAGGACGAAATATTACTTTTTTTTGTTTTAGAATTACCCTTTTCACTTTACTAAATAAATAAAATATTTCGTAAATTCGTTTTTGTAGGTTAGTAACAGTAATTCGAAGTTCAGCACCGAGGCGGCACATAGCCATTTGGCCTATAATGAAAAATTCTAAAGTTAATTCAAAGGAAAGCTTTTTTCCGATGAATATTCATAGAGGCGCACTTCTGCCCATTTGAGTGCGTCCACCATTACACTGTCTATATTAATTTATTGAAATTTTCTTTGAATTATAAATGATTTAATTTTGTCGCAATTTATTAATTTTAAATTTCAATTTACTTAGAACACGGATGAGCACATATATAATTGTAAAAACAATACATAGAAACATAAAATATTTAGTCTACCAACACAAAGTCTAAGTATGTACTTAGTATATTAAAGGGAATGATTAGAACCTATATATATTTGATTACTTTAAAATTTAACCAATACCTATTAGTTTCGATTTATCGATCGCCGTACAAAAGGAAACAATTATGAAAAATGGTAACATTCAATTATGCTATTATTGGATAACAATCATATTGTAATGCTTCGCTAAATGGTACAAAATTATACGTTAGTAAAAGCATTTTACATCATACGAATCTTTACTACTAAAAGTCCATTTACATTTTACAATTAGATCCAATATCTATTATATATTATTGTAGAATGATAGAACGATAACATATTGCTTATAATTTTTATGTAAGAATTCGACTTTGGGCCATACAAACTCTACATGTGTAGTCGCTATCATTTTTTTATCAGATGAAGGTCTCAAAACACTGCTGGCATTCTAGGTTTTTCAAGACTTCTTTTTTAAATTGTACGTAATCACTAACTAGTTCTTCAAAATAACTATAGAACGTTACTAAGATTTTGTTAGTTCAAGCCTTCGTCCCCTTGAGACCCAAAGCGTGTCTACCTCTAAATTCGATAACTTTGACTTGATCTAAGCTCCCAAAGGAGGGCTCGAGCTAGGTTAAACTTTGACTGACACATCAGGCCTGTTTAGTTTCCAAAATTATGAATCAATAGGTTTTTTTTTTAATTTAGACGTTCTCCCCATTTTTGTGTAAGAAGGAAACGGTTCGGCTGACTACGGCTGAATGAAGTGGCACCGAGGTTAGACTGCGGACACAGTGCGGGCGGGGTAGGCCGCGGGAGCGATGGCGGATACCAATATAACGTATTTCCATATGTATCTAACATTTACTTACTTATTCTTATGTGTAAGTGATACCTTCATTTTAATCAATTAATCATTTTCAAAATTGACCATCCGGAATCAATTTCATTATAAAGATATCAACGAAATTCTGTAGTTACAGTTATTGTTGAAATATTTACATTATTTATTTATCAACCTTATAGTTAAACATATTTTATTTTAAAAAGCTAACAGTAATCGCTAAGTTTTCTCTCTAATTAAACCTCTTAACTATGCGAGAGCTAACATACGCTCAGCGATCTCCCCGCCCCCTTCGTCGCTCAGTCGCCCCGCGCAGCCTCTCGACCAGCGGAGTGTTGGCTGGCCGTCGAGTCAGCCGCAGGTCGTCGAGCTGACACCACTGCCACGACAGCACCCCTTGCAAGTTCTAATATTTTATAGAAAGTTTACATTTCAAAGTTTATAACAAAATCCTCAATGGACACGGAAGAGTTCAGGGTACGCGGGAAGGAAATGGTGGATTACATTTGTACCTACATGACGACGATACGATCGCGGCGCGTGACTCCGTCGGTGGAGCCAGGGTACCTCCGAGCAGCTTTGCCATCTTCCGCCCCCGAGTACCCAGAAAGCTGGGACGACGTGATGTGCGACGTGGAGAACAAGATCATGCCGGGGCTGACGCACTGGCAGCATCCACGGTTTCACGCCTACTTTCCTTCGGGCAACGGCTACCCTTCCATCCTCGGCGACATGCTGTCCGCTGGTATAGCCTGCATCGGTTTCTCATGGGTAAGACTTACATTTTTAACGCAAGGATATTTAGAACCCGTATTTATTTCTAATCTATGATATATTTTTCGTCGTTTTAAAATTTGGTTTTTGTTTAAAAAATAATTTTAAACACTCTTCAAAAAGTTTTGACGCGACATAAAAAATACATTTAATTTAACAAAGTTTTTAGTGAATCAAACGAGTACATATTGGCAGCGAATTTCTGTCTACTTTCAATTATTTAAATGCATATAAAACTAATGCCACTGAGCCGTGGGAATGACCAGTTGGCGTTTATACGTAATATATACATAATGCAGATAACATTTTACATAATGAAAATTATGTACGACTTTAATTAAGAACATTACTCGTATAATGAATCTGTCGTGTCCGAAGGAACAGTCACAATAACAAAGCTTTACTGATTGGAACGTGATTAAACACGTACACCTACGTTTATTTTTTTCATATAACATAAAGTACAGTTTGAAGTCTTTGCAAAACAAGCAGAATTGGAATAGAGTAGTACAAATGTCAACTTAACGTTAATTGAAAATCCACTCCTTTTGCTTTATACTAATAAATGAAAAATGATCAGAAAACTCACCTCAACAGCGACGAAATAAGAATAAATCTCTAACTAGAATCTACAGTAGTAATATATAAAAAGGTATTCAAACAATTAAACGTGTGGCGAAGTTTTGTTGGAATATATTCAATTGTTCCATTCACTTGCAAAAGCTTTATGAATCGAAATGGAAAAAAACTGAATAGTTTTTGAAAGGTTAAAAGCGAATATCCAATTAGTCGTCATCCACTTAACTGACACACAAAAATGCACGTTCGTTAATCTGTCGTTGAGTTTACATTGGCAATAATCTTTTACAATGTTCACAATCACTTTTGTGATCAAGTCACAGTCCGTTTAAACTTATGCTTCATCATAGTTTCAACGATGCGATAAAATGATTAGGTGATCTATATTACCTTTGTAATCTATGGTGTAATGCAAAAATACCATCACATTGTCTTATCATAGCCATTTGTCGCCCACTGTTCGCCGTAGGGCTCTCCCTAAAATCGCCACGATGACACGATCATATCAGCTATCACAAAATTCATTTCCAATTGAATAGTGTCGCTTAATGTCAAGTATTACCAACGAACATTATTCAAATTATTTAATAAGAGTTCTCTAAGACATTTTTGATGGTTACGTATAATGAAGCGCCAATAGCCTATTGGTTAAGGGCACGGATTTTCAACTACGTTGTCGAGAGTTCGAATCTCACCATTCGACTATTGTCGTGGACCATATCCTAGCACAAGACTAGAACTTAGTTGGAGTGGTAAATGAAATATTAGTAAATTTAAAACAAAAATAACAATAGTCGTTCTTCGCAGGCTGCGGCTCCTGCCAATACGGAGTTAGAAATAATTATGCTAGACTGGATGGGTGAGCATTTATAATATACATATTATTGTTTTAAGGAGACAGTCACGTCAAACGTGTAGGAACTGAAGTGTTGAAAATAAAACGTCAAGATATAAAATGATATGACGTAAATTAAAAAAAAACTATTTTATGCGTTTAAACAACATAAAAAGTCCTTTCTTTATATCAAATAAATAGTCTTTATCTTTTCCAAAAATTCCATCAAATTGACTTGTTAAGAAAAGACATCTAAAATTAAAATAAAAAAAAACAATATCTTTTTCTAATAAACTAAACGAACCTCTTTTCTTTATAAATATTACAGGAAAAGCAATCGGCTTACCTCCAGCCTTCCTCGCTCTCGAAGAAGGTAGCAAGGGAGGCGGTGTTATTGAAGTGAGTTACTAACTTACTACGGTTTTGAAATTATCTTGTAACTTCATCCAATAGCACTGTACAATGGTAGTACTAGTTTGTATGTTAATTTAATCTTTTGGAAGTTAATTAAATAATTATGTAGGTTACCATGTAACGGAAATTCCAACTACGTCCAGAAGATATTTATTTATTAATAAAGGGTTCAGGAAATTTACCCTTAATTTCTTAACTACAGCAAGTATGAAAATTTTATTACCTCCGTAGGGTTCAGCGAGCGAATGCGTGCTCGTATGCATGCTCGCTGCGAGGGCTAAAGGCATCAAACGTCTAAAGCACCAGTTCCCGACCGTGGACGAAGGTCTTCTGTTGTCGAAGCTGATCGCATATTGTTCGAAAGAAGCACACTCTTGCGTCGAGAAGGCGGCCATGATAAGCTTCGTTAAGATGCGCATCTTGGAGCCTGACGAGCATGGAGCGCTCAGAGGTGAAACTTTAAAACAAGTGAGTTATTTAAAATCCCATAAGATTATTATGAAATTAGTGTATTTTGGTTGGTAAACGTTTTATGATAGAAAGCGAGGCAGTCGTGTGGTAATTAAGTGTTTCAATCGATGGCAATTTACTTTTATTAGAAAATCTAGATCGCTTTAATAAAAGCAGAAGTGGTATGTTATTAAGATTCTATGCCGCGGTGAAGATAATCGAGAGATAAGTGAAAAGGCGGGCGGCGTCGGGCGGCGGCGTGAGGTGTGAGGCGACGGCATGAGGCGGCGTGAGGCGACAGCGTGATGTTCCGCAGGTACCGCTGCCGACCGTTTAATGACTCGGCCGCGGATTCCGGAAATACGTGGCGCGCCGGCAGACACGGCCGCATTGTGTACAACTTTCTATGAAGCAAATATACTGAAATTCACCATTCTTCCCTTTCAGAAATGGAGATCGCTTTAATTAAAACGATGTTCACTCAATTCAGTGTCATTCTGATCCGTCGCATGCAAATGATAACGAAATATGCCTTCAGATAACTTTTATTTATAAATGTGTAAAAAAAAAATACTTTATTATAAAAATGTACTGCGCCTTTGATAATCATTACTATGAGCCGGTGCACCATAGAACCTCAACTGGAGTACTTCTAATGTCTTCTTTTTGTCCATTCGTTTCTCGTACCTTGCCGTAAAGGTCTATGATACGATGATGGAAAATAATGTCGATCTAACATCATTATTGAACTGTTAATACAATGTCCATTATTACAGGCTATGGAAGAGGACGAGGAAGCTGGCCTGGTTCCATTCTTTGTGGGCACCACTTTGGGAACGACTTCATCTTGTTCATTCGACGTTCTCACCGAGATAGGTCCCGTGGTGAGAAAGTTTCCGTCCGTGTGGCTGCATGTGGACGCCGCCTACGCCGGCAGTGCCTTCCTTTGTCCTGAACACAAGCACCATCTTGCGGGCGTAGAATACGCCGATTCCTTTAACACCAATCCCAACAAACTGATGTTGACGAACTTCGATTGTTCCCTTCTGTGGGTCACTAATAGATATCTGCTTACATCGGCTCTTGTCGTCGACCCTCTGTACCTTCAGCATTGCTACGACCACACCGCCATTGACTACCGGCACTGGGGAGTGCCGCTGAGCCGACGCTTCCGGTCGCTCAAGCTCTGGTTCATGCTGAGGAGTTATGGTATAACCGGCTTGCAGAAGTACGTGCGCCGTCACTGCGAACTTGCCAAGTATTTCGAACAACTCGTGAAGAAAGATGAAAGATTCCAGGTCTGCAACCAAGTGAAGGTAAAAATCTTTTTTAAAACTATTAGTTACACGGATTGAACAGTTCGAAATAAATCATTATATAAATCCTTTTTTCTGTAATTTATCGTAGCTGGGTCTAGTCTGCTTCCGGCTAGTAGGCGGGCCGGAGGAGACGGGCGAGCAGGTGGACGAGCTGAACAAGAAGCTGTTGACCAACATAAACGCGTCGGGCAAGATCCACATGGTGCCCGCCTCCGTGCGCGACCGCTTTGTCATCCGTTTCTGCGTCGTCTACCAGCACGCCACTCGGGAAGATATCGGTATACTGTTTATATTTAACGCATAATTACGAGTGTTATGATCGTTTACTCGTTGACGTTTGTTTCTTTTAGTTACAAGTAGCAATCTTATATTTTTAATTTATTACAGACCGCGCGCTTCCCATTAGAAAAATATTAAATGTTAAAACAACTTTGTTTTTAGAATAGTATAGCAAGGTGGGGTTTAATTAACAAAAACAAAATGAGTTTTCAATGTTGTTACTCGAACATTACATTGCCACGGTACATTTATTAAAATAACATTTAATTCTGGCTTCACTTTACTTTTTGCTTACAGAAATCGCTTGGGATATAATAACAGAATTCGCCACTGAGCTACTCGAGGGACCGGACAAAGAACGAGTAAGTTCAGATAAATGAAATCAAAGAATACTGAAAAAATAATCCATTGTTTTTCTTTAATTTTAACTACCAGAAGGATTTTGTTCAACCAAACGTCATCGACTCAAATATATTCAGCTGAACGTCTACTTGTTTGTACTATTTAAGTCTTAGTAAAAAATTTAGGGAAACCAGTATTGTTGCATTGTACATTTTGAAGATAAAAGTTAATCTCTTACGTATACTTCTATGAAGGACTTGAACGAAGAGCGTGCGCGACGCAACCGCGCGGCGCTGGCACACAAGCGTTCATTCTTCGTGCGCATGGTCAGCGACCCTAAGATCTATAACCCGGCGATCAACAAGACGCCGCCACCGGTGCCCACCACGCCCGGCTCCCCGCCCGCCGCCGCCGCGGCCGCCCCTATCTCTCCCGATACACCTTCAGACGCAGGCGTTGTGTTGCCTACCACACCGTACGTAACCGGTTTTAATTGTGCGTAACAGACTAAGAACGAAGAAAAAAAAGAAAGATGTCTATGTTAAGAATGTAGATATGACTGCA
>JAODUI010000027.1:4107923-4159768 GCA_027563995.1 Papilio gigon
CCGAACGCGCGATAGTACCGTTCCCACTCACCCTGAAGATGAGCCCTTGATGGGCTCGAAACTAGTCGGTACTGACACCGAGTTGCACGTGAGTTAAGCCGTTTTATAAGTAGTGTAATGTTCAAAAAATTATTTTTTCAATTTAAATCTTTCCTTCTACAGACCTATCAAGAAAATTTTATTGACGAATGATTTAACAGAGAATGTGGCCCTAGAAGCACATAAGCATGGCTGTGAAATGATTGTTGCATATCATCCACCAATATTCGCCCCGTTAAAGTCTGTTATTCAAAGGTATGTTGTTTTTAAAATTAAATTTAGTTCTGATCTATTTTACTTTACATTTTTTTATTTTATTTTTTTATAGGTAAATCGAATCTAATCTTGTAAGTCGCAGATAACTTACTTCATAAATTATGTATGATTTAAATAGGATAAAAATAGTTCAAATATTTTATTAAAGAAATTCTGTCATATTTTCAGTTCATGGAAGGAACGCATCATTTCCTTCCTATTAGAGAATCGTATATCATTGTATTCTCCTCACACAAGCTGGGACAGCACACAGGGAGGTGTCAATGACTGGCTGGCATCTGCTTTTCCCTATGTTGGAGCAACTCCAATTATACCAGGTGTCAATCCTAATACTGGCGCTGGAAGGTATCTTAATGATGATTTTTTATTAATTATTTATTTTACACGACAAGTTGTATGAAAAGAGTTGACTTATCGAAATTTAATAGTGATTTGAGATTTTTTTTTCTGGCAGGCTTTTAAAGTTAAAAACGAATATTCCTTTAACCGACGCTGTGGCCAGAGTGAAGAAAGTAACTAGTTTAAAACACGTTCGTTTAGCTCTGGGCACGGGTAAGTCTATGAGTGACAGCATTCAAACTGTGGCACTGTGCGCGGGCTCGGGAGGATCTGTACTAAAGCATGTGAAGGACGCTGATCTGTTTCTGACGGGTAAGACTAAAGTCTGCACCTCTATATAATCTATTGTAATATAATGAAAGTAAGTTTTTTTTTTACAATTGCAACACTGTCAAAACTAAGTTTGAGGTTATGATAATCCAAAGCTATTCTTGTATGCTTATTACCTATTCCAAATTACAGTCTTCAAGATTAAAAAAAAAAACAATTGGAATGTTACAACAAACACTTTTCTGATATGTATTTTGTTTTAAAAGTCCAGGTCATAAAATCTTCCAACAATAGTAATACGTAACTTTTTTTTTTTAGGAGAAATGCTTCATCACGATGTGTTAGATGCAGCCCAAAGAGGTATTTCCGTCATACTAACTAATCACTCGGATTCCGAAAGAGGATTTTTACGTGGATTTTCCTCACTATTACAAAATAAATTGAATAATCAAATTCAAGTTTTAGTCAGTGAATGTGACAAGGATCCATTGACAACAGTTTGAATGTTATAGTAATAAGTTATTTCATTAATAAATAAAACAAAATATAGTCATCTCAAATGCGTTTATATTGTTAATATGAGGTTAGAGTTTAGCATTATTGTGGAGAATACAACATCGTTATTATTAAAAAAAAATCACCGTGAGATCATTGTTACACTATATAAAACAGCAACAAAACAAACCAACAATCGAAAATCACTTTGTGATAAAAATTTTCAGCATTTCTTTAACGATTTACCTAGACTAGACTATTATAGAAGTTGGCAAGTTCTTTGAACATGTATTTTTGATTTTCTTGCCTTTTCCATATATCCTTTTACCTTCTGATCAGGAATGTTTTCTGAAATATTTTCATGTTATATACGTTTACGTTATAAATGAGTATCATGTGTATGCTGGTTACTTACGTAGGGCTATTTTATTTATTTGTTTAATTCTAACATTATGTTCTATAGTGGCGTTCTCTTTGTTTTCTTTAGCAGAACGATTTTTAATTTCAAAGCCATGTTTCGGTCTGACTTTTCGTACAGACGAGACCGTTCCCTCTTTATCATCGTAATTAATGACATATTCACTCCGTCTAAACTTTTTCATGTCATTATAGTTATCGGAAAGTTTGTTGTTTGATTTAGACGATGGCTTTGTCTTATGTGAAATGCTGCTTAAATTATTATTGATTGTGGGATGTGTTATATGTTTTATATCGTAATTTTCCTTCAACTCTTTAGCAGTATCTAGCTTTGAAGCGTCTTGTTTTTTTAAAGAGTTACCAGCATCGAGTACAGGTGTTGCGTGACGATGCAACGACCTTATACGACGATCTTTCTGTTCAGATATTATATCTTTTTCACGTGTTTTATTGTTTCTATCGTAAAAGCTTTCTTCATTTCTATTCCTTCTTCCTCCGTGAGGTAGTTCAGGAGTGACAAGTTTCTCTGTTCTCTGTACTCTTGCCTTTCTTGTCGGCGAACTTTCATTAATATTGCATTTATTCTTTAGCGAATCCGTTCTTACCACTTTTTTCTTTCCATCTTCATCTTGATTATTACTTCTAGCTTTAACACGTTCCATTGTGTTACTTTTATCAGTTCCTTTTGTTTGTGTTCTTATTCGGGATTGGTGTTTCACATCTTTTTTATCATTTGAACTGTGTCTTTCTTTTGGCCGTAAATTAACGTACAACGATGAACTGTCTCTGGAAACTGTTTCTTCTACTGTATCAAGTTCCTTGTTGCAATCGTTTCTCTTCGTACTGAAATTTGAAAGTACTTGATTTTACTAATGGATATCTTGGAAGGTGCTGTGATAAGGTTTTATTTAATATTTATCAAATCATACGAAAAATCATTGCACACTTGTATTTATAGCTATACATACTGTTTTAGACTTACCATAAGGAAGGGGAATTTCTTGAACTACCCTTTTGAGGTTTATGTTCTTTGTTACACAACCGGTTAGCCTTCGGTGGCTCAGATATGCTGCGGCTTGAAGAGCTCGTCGTCTCTTGTCTTCTCAATCTGGACCGTCTTAGCGTCGTTGGAACATCATCGCTATCTTGTTCCTCTATTGATTTCAAATTTCTTATTCTTGTTTCTGTTTCTATGTCGTATTTGTTGCGTCCCCGAGGAGCAGGAACTGGTGTGTAATTTGTTTTATATAATATATTTTGATACTCTGGCGCCTCGTCCGATTCCATATCGCTGCTACAAACACTGTTGGAAATTTTTCGAACCAGTCTGACCGATTCAAAGATCTCTTCTTGCTCATTGTTTTTATCGTATAATTTATTTTCGTTACGTTCAAGCGAGCTAGAATCGGACTCTCGATCTTTAGCGAATCCAAAATACATTAGATCGCTTTCTCTCAGTTGACGCGTATTCGATATTCCTAGTGTTGGTGATTTTTGGATCATTTGCAATTTTCTTTTAACTGAGTTTGTTGTAAGGTTATCGTCCTTTTCGCTACTCATTTGAATCTGTTTGTTAGTTTCGGCTTCGGGCTTCGTAAATGTTTTCCTAAAACTGCCTTGTCTGAAGGTACCTGAAAGTTGACATATGAAATTGATCAATAATTATTCGAAAACGTTTTTTATTTAAATATATTAATGAACATAAAATGGTTTACCTTCATTGGTGGACCTATAAGACTTATGCACGAAAGCAGTTGAGCCAGAGCCAGCGGAATAGCTAGGCCTAGTGTCGTTAGAGTATATTTTATCTGCCTGAAGTTGGGCATTGACTAGAGTAACACCAGATATGCCATTATTGTTAGCACTGCCATTTTTAATTACGTTATCATCGTCCCCAAGTGACATGTTCTCTCCCAAGAGATATGGCTTGGGTTTCGGAATTTTATTTTTGAGAATACTCTTTGTAGCTGCTGTATTCTCATCGGAGTCACCGACATCGTTACTGCTGTAACTAGAAAAATATTCACTTTTACTATTTCCGTGAAAGTCTGTCTTTTCGCCGAACAGAGTAACGGATTTTTCGAATCTATCGCTAATAGGAACAAATGCACTTCTTCGTCGTCTAAAATCATTCGTTGGCGGTGGTTTTTCATCGGTTGCTATTATATTAACTGTTCCCGTGTCCGCCGCGAAATGTAATTCAGTTTTACAAAATTCAACTTTTTTGGATTTGCGATCATTTTCGTCAACGTTTTGTGGTTTTCTGTATTCATAACCATTATCCGTTTCGATAGCAACTGGTAGTGTGATACATACTTTGCCGGAAGATTGCAGAGTTATGTTGTTGTCACTGAGTCGATCCGGTGTCACGCTGTGTTCTTTGACCGCCTTCATGGCGTGGCTGGCTCTGTTCTTGTAGAGCCAGTCTTTAAATGTTTCATCTTGTGTTTCCGACTTTCTTTCTTTCTTATAATGTCGCACGCTGTCTACATCGTTAACGACTTCAGATGACTTACAAATACCACTATCGGTAGATGATTCAATTGCAAATCTATCTTTTCTATCTAATATTATTTTGTTTAGCGGTGCTGTATCTTCGAAACTATAACTCTTTCGTCTGTTATTCCAATCGTCGCTACCGTTTAAAAGAGATTTGTATTTAAGGGTACTTAACGTGACAGGTGCATCTAACAATGGTGATACTCGATTATTTTTAGGATGGGTTCGCTTTATACTATCTTCTCTGTGTTCTAATGTATGATTTTTGAACGAATTCCTTTGCATTGATCTAGAATCAAGGTCAATAATGCTAGCGTTGTCGGCTGATGAGGATTCCTCGCTCGGCATTCGTATCGAGCTCCTACCGACGCCGCTGCGCCATTTTGACGGCTCTGATATATCTAAATCATCGGGTTCTGTTACTTTGTAATTCTGTTTCTCAACGTCAGAGTCGACCAGCTCCAAAGGTATGGAAGATATCTCTAACGGCTTTGACGGCAATGACGTTGGTTCGACGAAGTCATATCCAGAAGATATTACCTGGAACAAATAAAATAAGAAATATACAATACAATATTCTCTCCATAAATGTTGGGACTGGGAATCACAAGGAGTAAAACTGTGTACTGGTAGAAAACTGATTACCAAAATTCTTTGAGCATGACCTACAAAATCAGTTGTCATGTACTAAGTTGATACTTTGAAAGTTGCAGAAGCCCACGCGCATGAGTTCATTGCGATATAGTAGTATGTCAGTGGATAGATATAGTGTTCGTTACATAAATTGTGACACCTTAGTCGGTGACTGAATTGAATGCAATTTAAGACCTATTATTACTTAAATATTATCGATCTGTTGCCGTGATTTATTATACATCTAGTGTGAGGTCATATGGATTGATATAAAAATAAGATTTACCCTTCTGGAGGACTGTAGCATGTAGGAGGAGGCGGGTATACCCGGACCTGCTGTGGAGTGGTACGCGGCGCGCAGCACGCGAACACGCGCGCCCGGCGCGCTCGCGTGCAGCACCTCCATTGCGCGCGCCACGCGCTTCGTTACACCGCCCTCAGTAACCTGTTTTACATATAATAAAATTAAAACGCTTAAATATCGAGAAATCATAGTACCATTACTTTTGTCATTTACAAAACTTTATATAAAGTCTTCAATCCACGGTATTTCTTATTCAGATATAAAAACTTGCACTTTAAAAAGGTCATAAGCAAGTTTGCTTTAAGAACAAAAAAACAAAAAGCTTTATATGAAAGAGTACGTGAACGGCTAAAGACATGCGTTGCCAGTTGCCTCTGACGTAGTTTAATAGGAAGCGTGGAGCGGCTCGCAAAACCTTGGCTGCCCACGCCTCTTTGCTCGTCAAAATAACGTCATCTACTTTTTCCGATTCAAACGTTCATATATCAAACGTCTCAAAATGGTTAAGATATTAAAACACAAAGAAGGATGTATCGTAGGAACAACTCATCCGATGTACCATTTTGGAACATTTTGAAACTAAAAACTTTTCCAATATGTTTTACAATCGTTAAACTAAATGCCAATGTCACATGCATAAGTGAATGAATTAAAAAGTTTAGTTTTCGTTTTATTCAAATGATATTCTAAGCATTCTTTGTTATATATTTTTATATTAAAATTCATGTAGATGTGAAATGACTTTTGACAATTTTTCAGCGTGGTCCCCGGTAGTCTTAAAATCCTTTGGAATGTAAAATGTATATATTTTTATAAAGTAATGAAGCAACATATTTGGTATTGAGTTTGTATTTATTGCACCATAACTACTGGTCTATGAAATTACTTAAAGTTTCCGTAGAAACTGCTCGAACTTGTTTAAACCATGAAACGCGCAATCACAAAATTAAAATGGCTGAGGAGACATTGACGTAGCATTTAGACATGAGACATAGAATTTTTAACTTAGTATGATACGTTTATTACCTGTGAAATTATAAATAACACTTAAGCACATAATATTCAAAGTCCGTTGAACTTTAATGCTTGTTTTGGCAGAACCGTGCTGCCACGGCATCGATCGTGGGAGTAACGGAAAATTTCCTTCCTAAACTAATATATCAGAAGATTTCTTACATTATTACTTTCTTGTAATTAAAAAAAAACTTTTTATTATATAGTCAAGATTTGGATTTAAGGATTTCCTTCCTTGACTTCAACCGAGTAGAAACTTACTGAGAAAATTGAGTCATTACGATCCGAGAAGATCAAATGAAGCCTAAAGGTTAAGCAATGTAACTTCTAGGCTACTTTGTGTTGATCTTTGTTTAATGAATGACAATATGAGTTGAGGCTTATCTGATTCGCATTGAAATGACAACAGTTGAAGGTCGTATTAGTTAATTGAAAATTGTAATTTTTAAAACAAGAATACATGTAATTGAATAATTAAATTGACTTGTTCATAATTACTACACGTAGCTAGCTTAGAAATCATTTAGATTTTAGATGTAGATGTATAACATTAAACACTTATGGAGTGGTATGGTATTGCAACAATAATTAATAAAAAAAAATAAAAAAATAGGAAACTGTTGTCCAACTTACCGAGAACGAAGTAAATTTTTATTAATAATAAAAGCAATAAGTTTTTCATCGACGTTACGATGTAAAAACGATGTAAGCGCATGCATGCGGTCACTTAAGTATTGATGACCTCACTTGGATAACTGTTCGCAAGCGTCTCATAATATGTTTAGTGTCAGTAACAAGCCTACACTTGAGTAGGCGGAGAAGAGCGCTTTGAGCATTAAACAATCACGTTGTCGGTGTTTCGACCACATGATTCGTCATGAAAAATAATAACTAATGTTTCCAATAACGAATTAATCATTTAAAAAAAGTTATGCTAGAATAACGACTTTTGTTTTTTTCTTATTTTATTTGGAGTACGTAAAAAATGTCCCTAAGTAAGGACACACCTGCACAACTGTCAATCCTAAGTTACGCGTTCTCATTGCGACCTTCGTTAAGAATAAGGTATGTATATATTTATTATTGCCAGTGACGTGATCTGCGGCGCGGCGGCGCGGGGGCGCGGGAGCGCGGCGGCGCGGGGGCGAAATGAAATGGCACCTTGTGATTGCGATCTTTCCAATGAACGACAAGTTTCGCTCAACGTAGGTGTGCAGCATAATTAAATGTACAATCATACTTGAGTAACTGTGTCGTACACGCCATGCTATAATGTAACCCACAACGTTAACAATATCTCTTTTGGCTATAATTCTTGCAGTGGAAAATTATGTAGAGAAAGTCGATTATCGAAACGCATTTTGTTATTGTTGCAAATGTTTAGACTTTGATAGTAGACAATACGTCCATTGTAATGATACTGTGACTGTTATTAGATTAAGGTCAAATATTCGAAGGATAATCTGACGTCAGCGGCGAGACTACACAGACCGGCGACCACAGCCGCCCCGCGCCCGACAACCGCTAATGTAACATAACGGTTATCGTGTTACATTTTAGTGTTAATTTAGAATCGCAAATTAACCTGTCACTCCTCGTTGTGATGAAGATTTAAAAATGAGAATACAAAAAGTGATGCGATTATGTCCGGTCATCGACTCTTGCACCATCGACAATTACAATACATGTTCTGTATGACGCGGCTGTGGGAAACACCGGTCACATATTCACCAGATCAACAAACGATACCTCGAAACGTGACTATTAATTATGCTAATGATTTTTAATAATTCATTTAAATAACCCACGTGAATCATCGCGGTCTTTTCCTAAATGTAATGTTTAGATATTCAAAGAATCAACTTTTCTTTGTTGTTTGTCGATGTTTAAATTTAATAATGGCTGGATGTAATTTTCGACAGCAGCGTCTGGCGCAGCCTCGTCGCGACCTCACTACAGGATTTCCGGCGGTTTTCGAATCACGGGCATCGACGGAACAAACAACATGCGTAATCGTTCATTTTAAAAATATATTTTCAAGTTATTGACAATGATTTAACAAACTGTCTAGATTGTTTTTTTTAATTCGCAAATATACGGTGATTTTGGAGAAGTTATTTATTATTACATACAGAAATAAACTGTCTCCAAAAGTCAATCAAACATTGGGGCCCTCCGATAGGTTTAATTTTAAATTTCAGTGAATTAAATGAAACGAAAATACAGTTAAATACTCTATAAGTTGTATTATTATTGAGAATTTACAATTTAACTTTTGTTTATTTAAAAACAGTCGATATTATAGACAAGATTTAAATTGTTTAAGTATAAAATAAGTACAAATACTGTGTACGGTATTTATTTCAACTCATATTATGACAGTATGTGTTCTTGCAAAATGGACAATAAAAATAATTCTATAACATTATAAGAATATTAGTGTCAATAGAACAAAAGACATCAACGCAACAATGACTGATGTAACTTGATTACAACTGAACTATAATGAGACGAACGTGGTGCCTTAAGTATCTTGGACATATACTTAATTTGATTGACATTACATGATTAGTTATTATTTGTGGTTATATCTCAAAAGAGGTTTTTATTAAAACTTTCATATGAAACGTTACGGTTTTTCTTTTATTTTATTGCTTTCGTTCTTTTCATTTTCTTACCTAATTATTTACTCCGCATTAATGTTGACAAAAACTCCTACTGTTTTGTTTCCGTTTCCTACAAATTAGCACATAATGAATAATCGATGCAAGGGGACTGAGCTTCCTCACGTGCGAAGCCACTTTCACTGTTCGATAATCGACTGTCAGCGATCACCATTGTCTCGCAAATCTATAATGCTTGGTTTACACTAGGGTAGAATAGTGGAACAGTACTGCTATAGTTTGCACACTTTTTTAAATAATACTTTCTACTTCGGTGTTTGCGATCAAACTGCCCTGTGTACAGCTCTGGTATCGTATCAGTAGACGCCAGTGCTCCCGACACGCAATACGTCGAAACGATATTGCGTATTGTTATTATAATAAATAAATTTTGTAAAATGATTACTTGAAAGTTAAACATTAAGTTACGTAGAACGTGCATTTACATACAAATTAAGTAAAATGTAGAGCAAAGAATATGGTTACATAATTGTTAATCTATATGTACCTAAATATTTTCAAGTATTGTAACTATTGAAATATTTTCTTTGTAAAGAATACTATTTTTTATTACCAGAATTGTTACATTTGTAATATCGTGAAGCGTGGTTAGCATTTTTTAGATGGACAGTTAGATGTTACAATAGTAATTTCTTTCAGTAGAAAATTATTCTCAATTTGACTTATGGTCATCTTAACATCCTATTCCATATAATTAGTTTGATTTTAGCTAAACTTATGCTTTAATTGTAAACTGTCAGTCTTCATTATCAAGTAACCTCTAATATCGTTTCCTATATTCCTAATCAAATGCGAAAATTTAGATGGAACGATATTTGTTTGAAAGTAACACCAAAGGGGATAAACCGATTGGAATGAAATTTAGAACTTAGATAGATCACTGTCAGAAAGAGCGTATAAGTCTATTGAAGTGCAAGCTGACGAAGGCACTGACAAAACCTAGTATGTCTATAATCCAAAAGCAGCTGCGAACATTTGTTATAATTTCCTCTTTACAAAGGAAATAATTTTGATGAAAATGACCTTAACTTACTTTTATACACAAACATGTTTATTCATGTTGAATAATTCTGTTAAAAGACGGCCAGTTGTCTGTGTCTTTATTTCAAGACCTTTATGCCAAACAATGAATTCGGTAAACTATAAAATGAAATACAAATAAGCACGATAATTTTTGTAGGAAGTTACTCACAGTTAGCAGATGTGTAATCATTGCTTGGTTTAGGTTTTGTATGATTTAAATAAAAAGAGCAATAACACTGTAAACTGGTTCGGGCGGGTTAGGAAAAAAGTTGCCTTCAGCATTGAACTTTAAGACGTTGTTGCGAATGATTCACTTTAGGTTATACCAAGTATAAAAGTTGCGGGTCTCGGCCGGCAATACCTCGGCTTCGAGTTTTTTTTAAATCCGTATAAGGAAACGACCACCTTATACTTTTGGCAGTGGCCGCTTGTAAATCTAAAATGCCGTAATTCATGTCATTTGCACAGATATAAATCTGTTCTGAGAGATACTAAAACAACATGCACTCTAAATCCAGTCTTGACAGCACTTAAGCCTACGCATGACATTTTAGAAACAATATCTTAATTATACGAAATGATAAATCACACACAAAAATTGCTCATTGTTTACTTGCTTCAGTGTCCTAATTATCGCGAAAGGGGTGTCCAATTGGCGACCTTACCTTTCCATATTCGGCCGTTCCAGCCCACTCCCGCCGCCACTGACCCGCGACTTCCATCACTGTCCGTGTTCGTATCTCGATCGCTGCAGCTACACTCGTAATGCTCGCACACACTGGCGCTCACGTCCACTCTACGCGCCCGCACGAAGCTCACTGTCACTGACGGCACTCCACCGCGGCGCAGCCTTCGCCTACGAAATGTATTTTAATATCGCTATTGCCTTCCGTTGTTAAAAAACCGTAGTACCCACTAGATGTCAACGCCCACCTCGGATTTTAAGCTTCCACCCAGACGCGGGTCGTGGCCCACGCGCTACGCTTGTTCTTGCCACGAAGGACCAAATGCCGTGCATTTGGGATAACTTTCTAATGCTGTCATAGTTTATAATAGAATAAAATAAAAGTATTTAATTGCAAATATCTACGTAACATTTACCTTTGTTATTGTAATGTGATTTGAACATCTATTTGTTATGTTTCAGAACGTAACCACTAAATGGCATGCCTGACTGTAACAATGGTCAATCTATGTTGTGTTGATACTTATGACTCAGCGGTTAAATTAGCGGTTAAGTCTGTATTCGAATTTAAATGCAAATTAATATCATCTAAAAATTGTATGTCCAGTATCTATATATTAAATTGTATTTTAACGTTACGTACGAGGATATTGAAAAATGACTAATGCTGCTATGATTTTTATATATTACTGAAGTAATACAAAGAAAACAATGTTTCAATAAACTAGGTTAAGGCCTAGGAGGCCACTGGACAGAGCAAACAGCAGATAAACATACTATCAAATAGATAACACAATCTCATTATTAAGACAGATATACAATGCAAACATGAAAATAGAAAAAAAAATTAAAAACAAACCATACTTACTCCTTGTCATCTTTAAGTTAATTGGGACAAAAAGTTAACCTCTAAAATACAATGTTAATTTTTTTGGCATAACAACACATTGCAAATGTCTTTTACCAAAATCTCTATTGGCTTATCCAGCTTTTAATTATTTCTGTTTTGATAAATATCTCAAATTAAACTGACTTGTGATATAACATAAAAAAAAACGATATACTTGCTTTGTAATCTTGTGATTTAGGTCTATAGTATGATGACATGCTCTGAAAATTTTCATGTTAATATTGCTGTGTTAAAAGTAGTGAAAAATAAGACAAGTAAATAGTCCACAAAGCATTTAATTTTCTTTTGAATGTTCAGGCTTTGAGTAACTAAAAATAATAATGTATTACAATATTAATTGAACAAGGGTAACCATAAATTAGATATTAATATAAGTTCTCCAATTTATTATCAGATCAGAAATTATTTGTTTCTATTACAGAATTCATACATTGTAAAGTTTAGGAGTCTTTTCTTCCGTGTGATTCTTCTATAACTCTGGTCATCATTTCTTATTTATTCAAACAATCTAAGTGTAGCATTTGTATAAAATTTATTTTCAGCTTTCTCTTTTTTATATTCATGCAATCATTTTTTTATGCATTCAATTGCAATCATATCTTCTGTGTTAACACCCCCTTATGTGGATATCTTGCATAACAGAAAAAAACTTTTTATTTATCATAATTTTTCAGTTTCCATCTCAGGTCTAAATTTCCTTATGTTGTTAATGATCACAGAATTCCACTATTAGTAATTCTAAATTAACAATATGTTTATTAAAATGAGTATAACTTTCACTAAAATGTTTTCTCTCTAAAATGATTTAAATACAAGTCTAAAATAAAATTATCACACTTTCTAAGATCCATTATGTAGAGGAAGGCATCACTTTGATCCTTATTCCTTAAGTTTACACATCGCCGAAAAACGGCAACAAGTAATTTTGGTGTTTGATTACTAAGACAGAAATGATAAAACATTTTTTGCTCGCAGCTATAAGTCTTGCATAGACCTTTATAAAAATATCTATAAAATAGTTGATCATGTTCACCACATAGCTTTTCGATATTTAACCATTCACTTTTAGATAAATCGAACAACAATCCAACGATTGGCCCTTTAACAACACATGTTGTTTGTCCTGATCTATCGCCAACATTAAGTGTCGCAGAGGATAGATATACTCCACTTTTTTGGCAATTTATTTTGACCGATTCTAAATAGTAGTCTGACAAAATACTCCAACCTGTTTGGTGCAATCCTATTTGCCTTCCCTCCGATATCTTAATAGGTGGCGTTGTTTCAAAATATTCCCGCCCGTACAGGTTCTTTTGATTACAATCCATTTAAGTAATGACTTATTTTTAAAACTGGAACCGGTCATAGGTTATCACAAAACTACGTTAAAACCAATTTTTTTAAGGAATTATGAATTTATGCTTCTAAAAAAGCTTAAAAGCTTAACAATTTTTATGGTTCAGATCTGTTATGATATCGAGTTATCAATTTGACTATGACCAATAGTGACAAATGTCAACATCGATTTGACATTAAAGACAAAATTTATCTTAATTTAGATATTCCACAAAATTCTAAAATTAGTGTTTTATTTCCTATGTTAAGAAATTTAAAAAAAACTATTCAACATTTGAAGCCAATTTTGATATCACCTAAAGAGATGTAAAATCACACTTTCGTCGAAAAATGTTTTTAGTTTGTTATGGTTAGTTGTGTCTTTTTACAATTTTTTTTTTAGCTGACAATACCTACTGTTAATCTGTCAACGTCGATCGTCAACTATCCGTCACTGTCAAAATTAGTCAAAAAGAATCTAAAGAGAGCTCGTTAAGTACTTGACACTGGCCAAATCTGAGAAGGGAGAGCCATAAACAAGAAAGTCAACTCGGAGCGCACGTAATTTAGATTTCTGTTTCGATGATAAGTCTCATTTACTGTACTACATAAAGTTTCCTTTGCGTCTTAGATCAATTCATTTCCATAAAATGTCACATAAACTAATTTTACTTAGTTGATTAATTTAAAGGCCGTCTTTAATTCATTTGTGTTATCCTATTACATAAAGAAGAAATGAGAATTGGTTGGATTCAGAGGTTAGTAGACAAATGGCCTGGAAAAAACACTTTTGGAATGTATAGGTTCTTGCCTATGTTTTTTATTCTCGGTGCAGCACTGGAATTTTCTATGATCAATTGGAAAGTCGGAGAAGTTAATTTTTACGCCACTTTTAAACGTCGTCAAGCAAAAGATATAATTGAAGATAAAATAAAGAAATTCAGTGCAGTTTAAAATGCCTGCAGGAGTTACTTGGGGTCAATATATTTCATTTTCAATTGCCGCTATGCTATCAATGCTTGCTGGATCACAGCTTGTGCATCAACATTATAAACCCTTAGTTGATTTGAATAAATACATAAACAAAGAGATTGAACATCTACCTGAAAATCTGCAAGTGAAAATCAAAAAGGAACTTCAAAATGAAGGTATACTAAGTGAATAATTATATTGTTTGTAGATTAAATATAGTTTATATAAATTAACTTTAATGTTTTATTTCAATTGTTTTAATCCATCTTATTTCCTTCAGCAATTATTTTAATACTCATGTATAATCATGTTTCAAAGTAAGCTCTTATTCCAATAGTCTCAGAGAGTAAAATGTATCAAATTCCAATGCAGAAATAATTAGAGATGTTCTGTTGAATAAGAATTTTTGAAGAAGCTACAAATGAAATGAACATATTAAATTTTAAACATTTACTTTTGTTTAATTTGGTACATACTTTAATCACTTAACATATTTACAATAAATGAACACTAATTACATTGTACAATATTTTCAGTAATAAATTATTTTTTTTTAATTCTAATTACAATATAAGTACAGTCATTTTAGGTCAAGAAAAAGTAGTAATAAAAATGGCTTTGATATAGTCCACAGAGTATTTTCATTTTGTCAATTTTTATATAAAAATTACACTTAATAATTTCATTGTAGGAAATGAAAAGAATATGAAAATTGAGAATTCTAAACTATAACAATTATATTAACAATACAACTATAATATAAGACAGGGAATGCAGTCTTTTTGTCATGAAGTGGTCATCTCGCCGAATTGGATATTGTTTTCTGAATCCAATCCACATGAGATGAGACAGAATCGTAGATCCTCGGGCGGCCTAATCCAATTTTACTGCAAGCTATTCTCCAACCGCTGACCCCGACTAACGACCATCTTTTTGAGTTTTCATCAAAGCACATCATTGAACTTCCAGCATATTCTTCTTCCTAAAATATAGTATATTATCAACATTTTTAGTATGTATTTGTGACAAGTGTACATGTGCATGTTGAATATCTTCATATATTTTTACGACTTTTAATATTATTTAGAAATAACGAGATTAAGTCCACATTTTCTTAAATAAACCAACTTACGTCACAATCATCCTTGTCATAAAGTGGGTCAGCACAGATGCCGTTGGTGGTCGCTATACTGACGTTCTCGCAACTCTGCATCGCTGTTGCGACCACATGGATCCTCTGCAGCTGATCCCTGTTCCTCGTCCAGCCGAGTGAGTTACATGTACTCTGGTTGTTCATCCCTCCCTCTGGCAGGCAAGTGGGTCGCACGAAGTCCGTTATTTCAACTGGTTCCTCCAATCGCACCAGGGCCAGCATGCTGCCTTCAACGGGCGACCGCACCAACCCCACTATTCGTCGCTCTTGCTGCCACGGGGACGTGCTTTGGATGCGAACTGTTCCGAATCTCGCTGTCCATTCAGCTTTAGGTTGACCCTGTAAAATATTATTTAAAAGTAAGCAAAAAAAGATGCTATATCCAGAAGTAGGCAGACAAAGGCTCATGATGTTTTTCTTTAAATTGTTGAAAACATTATAATGAAATACTCAAATGATTTCTCTATCTTATTTGATAAGTACTTGGAAACATGAGGCAGTGGTGACGAGCCAGTTGGGATGGAGCAGGGCGCCGTCACAGACGTGCACGTTGGCGCGCAGCAACGCCGCGTTCCACGGCCAGTCGCCGGGCCGGGCCGACCGCGGTAGACCCGATGCGCCGGAACCTGCTTCACGCCCTCTCGCAGACGCTAATCCACACTCTGCACAAACCGAATATATATACAAAGATTTGTATATGCGAACAGAGCCCGTTTGTGCGCAAGAAAGCTTGTCTCTAAGAATTTACGAAGGACCATATTAAGACCACTTTTATATAACTCACCTAGTTGATCGCAAACAACTTTTAGAACTCTCCGCTCCGGGCATTCGCTTTTGACGAACGATATTTCTGCGGCGGACGGGTCGACAACTTCAACATACTCCGGCCGCACTTTGTTCTCTTCAGTCTTATAATCGCCCTCCACTTCTCCGTCGGCTACCGCATCAGCTGATATCGCTGATCTTTAACAAGAATCATGAAATTCGTTAAACTCTAATTATACCTTGGTCCTGTCGCGCCTCATTAAATTATTTTTCATATTATTTAGTGTCAATCAAATTGAATTTGGTTAAATTAAAAAGCATTAACTATCATATACGTACCTAAAGGTCAAGACCTTGCAAAGTGAGTTGGCGACGTTCATGAGTGCCTTCTTGTCGTCCTCGTAGGGCGCGGCACAGATCTTGCCGGCGCGGCCACGCTCCGCCCACACCGCGTAGCCGCCGCGACTGCGACGCGCGCCCAACGTGGTCTCCGCTATCTCACGCTTCCAAGACGCCAACGAACGAGTCACCCATACTGGAAATGGAAATATTGGTGAAGTGAAGACGGGCTACGACTGCGAAATAATACCAGTCCCACTCACCCTGATGAAAGGCCTGCAAAACTAATCGGCGCCGACACCGGATGAGTGTCCATGAGTGTAGCAGGTTTCTACTTAGTTACCAATGTCTCACAGAAACTCAAACAATTTATCTCTAAATGAAAAAGTATACTTGTATAGTAGTAGAGTACTTATATAATAGTAGAGAATGTCGCCAGTCGCAGCCCGCATGATCAAGAAGACCTTGCCGTGGTTCAAACGAGCAGCTAGCCCGGCCTACTATTCATTTTAATAGTTGTATGTTACATTGCGCCAAGCATTAATTAGCACCTCTGCATTCTGTAAATAACTCTGACGAATTTATTCATCTTCATTCGAACATTTCAAATGACAAAAAGAGTGGTTAACCGAGTTGGAACTGCTAGTTATTTTAATCTTTGCGTTTCCCCATATCGCACGTAATTACAAAAAACCGAATAGAATATTTTATTGTAACTATGGATTGAAAGAATTGGAACGTTTAATACATCTAAAATAATAAGAATATTTAGCTTACAACAACCCGCCTCGTCGCTGGCATCAGGACAGTGTGGGACTCCATCGCAGCGCTGATGTTGCGGCAGACAACGCGGGTGCAGTGCGCACCGCAATGCTCCCTGCCCGGCCGCCGTGCAATGTGCGCACCCGCGCTCCTCCGCCGCGTCCGCACAGTCCGGCACGCCGTCACACGCGCGCCGCGACAGCGCCAGCCGCCGTAAACCGCCGTTACAATCTGAATTAAAAAGAATTGTACTATGACAAAAACTATTTAAAAAGATACAAAATAAGGTGTTTTGTAGTAATAACGTTGAAGGATGTTTACCAGGTTCGGGTGCGCAGGAGCCGGGTCCAAAGTAGTCCGGAAATCGTGCGCAGTCGAAGTGCGCGCGCAGTCTATCGGGCAGGCGCGCGCCGCAGCCCGCGTGGAAGGCGCGGCAGTAGGCGCGGCACGGGCGCACCAGCCGCCCCTCCAAGCACTGCGGTTGTAGCATTTGGCACACGAAGTCCTGTCGATAAGATACACTAGTTACAATCACATTTTTATGTATTTAAACATGAACTCTATATTATTATTAAAAAGATCTCCTTACCTGTGCTAAATGTGAGCATTCGGCATCCAAGAGTTCTCTAAAAGCGACCAAGTCACGCATGAGTGCCTCACTAGAGGAGTGGGCGACTAGATTGGGATACGTGGTGATGTTGTAGGGCAGGTGCGAGCAGAGCGGCAGCGTGAGCGGCGCGCACTCCCGCACCTCCTCCACAAGCTCGAACGAGATCATCTCAGTAGTTGTCGCCTCTTCTTCTAAGCTGTCCGATTCCGTTAACGCTTGCGACGATATTACTGAACTTTCCTAAAAGATTAAGCAAGAGTTATGAGTAAATTGTACTACGATTGTTTTAATAAAATATCTACTGATATTTTAGTAATTCTGTTAAACCTTGTCCCTTGTAAAACAACAAACATTATACGTACCTCAATATGTAACGTGTCAGGCAGAACTGTGATAGTGCTGAAGTATCCGGCGCCCGACCTGAGCTGACGGTCCATGACGTCCGTGACGTCAGGCGTACCTACCGCAGTGAAGATCGGCTCGAACGACACCTCGAAGTGCACTCGTTCTCCCTCTTCAGCGCTACAGTAAACAATGTTAACTTGAACATTGTACTATTTCAAACGATGTCAAAAATACTAGCTATCATTGTCGTACAAGTATGTTCTTCCAGACAAGCTTTTGCATCATGCGTAAGGTACTTCGATGTATGAGTAAGCGAAATATATTTGTTTTAAATATAACCTAAAATCTAGTAAACTATAACCGTCCCGTACTTGACTTACGCTAGTTTAATACTTCTGTAAACTCACGTGCTGTTATTTAATTTAAACCATTGTACGATTATCTAAGTGTTCGATACGTCTATTGTTAACTTGATAGAATGTTAATTTAGTTGGAATTATCTGATTGAAAGTAATGACGAGGTGCTTTCATATGGGCAATAATGTCGCCTATTTCCAGCCGGAGGTGTCGGCCGGCGACTGAACTTTTGTCGCGATGCATTGTGCTGCGTGCGATTGACACGGGAAAGTTTGTGCGTGATCGGATTTCTAAGCTTTGTACTTTCTATGCTACGCACTCACTATAACAAGGTTACTTTGCCCTTTCTTTTAAACGGATTCAATACATTGTACTGAATACGAAACGGATATATATATTTTTTTTACATATATCTTAGAATATAAAGGACATGATCGCGCTTTACCATTTACATTCTATTTCTTACATACGACTAATTTTATTTGTACGCGATTCCCTTGTTAACTCTAAATGAAAAGCCTATCCCTTTGTTAAGTTACTGTTGCACAGAATTCTATGTAATCTGCATATACCACAAGTCTATTAGCGAAGTCTTCAAATTATATAATACCATTTAATCGAAACTGTGACTCGGTGATTAGAAAATTAATCTGTTCTTCCTGGACGTGTCGTGAGTTCAAAGACACGAATACGTTTGTGTCGTAACGTCCGACAGTAAGAGATGTGTGATGGCGTCACGCTTTAAATAACATTTGTAGATCAATTACGATTCACTATAATGTAACGCAGAACTTTTATTTTCTTTATTGTCCTGTTGCACGCTCGATCGCTGATCTCGTGAGATGTCGAGAAAGCGAACTTTCTCCCGCAAGCTTATAGGTACTTACACGTTGCGGTGAAATGAAAATCACTGTTTTTGTCTCACAATATGAATAATTTCATTAAATTACATGGTCTTAATGTTCGACCTAGTTTTTAATTATCAACAATATAACACTTACTTAATAATTAGGTATAAGAAGATATAATTGTTTAGGACCATTATTTCTTATAAAAATGAATGCGATAAAGATCTTCTTGGAATCCCAAATGTCGTATTTCTGTTGCATTATTTTATAAAAGTAGATCGTCGTGTTGTAATATCAGTAAGTATGGAAGCTTCGAGTGCGTAGCGTGGTTACGTCGCGTTCGTGTAATGCTTAACTATTGGGAACTGTGACGAACTTTTCACACGTTTTTATTGCTGTTTAAACGTGGGTACCTACGTTGACATTTTAATAATTAGTGTCGAAAACTAATATTTTTAAATATGTCTTTTATATTTTTTTTCACTTTTTTTTATAATAAGAGAAAAAAAATTGATTTCTCAAAGGTAACAATATTTTTTTAATTGCGTATCAATAATCAAAAACAAAACAATGTACAAATACAACTCAATTTATTAAATCATTATGGTATATATATATGTATGTATATATATATACATTTTGGAGTAAAGAATAAAATTTAAAACATTTACCTATCGAGTGCTAAAATTTCAGCAGCCACGAAGCAGGATCTCAGCTCCGAGTTGCTATACGCGTTGTACAGCGCCTGCCGTAAATCATATTCCCTCGTGCTGTTCTTTACTTCTAGATCGTTCTCTTCTTCCTCAGTCTCTCCCCACGCTGTGACCACGAAGGATCCGCGGAATGTTTGTCGATTTAGTGGATCCCCAAACAGATACATGTCTGTAAAATGAGAAACTGTTTAAATGACTATATTAAAATACATACAATAATATGTTATTAGAATGTCTAAATAGCGATTCTTCTTCTGGCGATATCTTGCTTCTCTACTTGTATAGCCAAGTAGAGTACTGTCCCTTCGAATGGCGATAGATTCTCTTATTGTTTTTTTTTATATTAGCAGATTTTTGTTTGTTTACTAATATTTCTTTTACCAATCGAACTAAGCGCTAGGCTTGCGCTAGGATATGGTCCACGACAATAGTTGAATGGAGGGATTCGAATGCTCAACCACACGATCGGATATATGTAGTTTTAACCATTAGGCTATTGCCGCTTCTGTATCTTTCAAAATATTCTTGAATATTATTATCCTTCCGCAGTCAATAAATAATATTAAAATCAAGTGTGGTAATCGATTGTAGGTTTAGGATTGAAGCACTTGTCGCGGCGAACGCAAGGCCGGTCCGCGGCGGCCTCTAGCGGTGACGGGCTACAACTACACGAGTCAAATGTCGCCTTCCATTACTCTACTGCTGACATCATGTTTATTTACGAAGAAATTCCATCGATCGAACTATATTTATGTTGTTCATATTTGATTTGTAAATTAGTTTGTGAAATGGCAAAATAAAATTTGTAATATTAAAAAAAAAAGATAATCCTCAAGTTTCTTGATAACATTGTTTTTTATTTATTATTATTGTTATTTGATGGTAGAAGATAAAATTAAGTAAATAAACGTATTATCGAACATTTCCATCGTAGACAACGACGTAAACGAGATAGTTCAATCTGCCATAAATGATATATCTCGCAACTTTAATACGACTTAATTCAGTCAAATGTGTGAATGCCATGTTGGGGCTTTGCCAACGCATATCCTCTCGTTCGGGCAATACCTAAGATCGTTCTCGAGCCCAGCGCCGGTCTTGTGAAATATATTCAAGTGCTTATATTTACGGATGAATTTACAAACGATGACCGGTCGATCGAAGGTTGCTCGGCGACTTTGGATATTTCGTGCCCAGACCTGTGACTCACTATTAAATGTTCATCGCTAATAGATTATTAAATTATACGAACTTTAAATATCGGATTTCGATTAAAAAAAACTAGATATTAATTGGACGAACTAAACAATTTAAAAATTAAAAGCTCTCAAGTTTATTTGTTCAACTTTTTAATATATGCACGTAGCCACCTACCGAAAGATTGAACTTTGTATCTTTAAAATCTAACTGAACTTAACTAAGTGACAATTACCCGACGGGTATGTCCCTTGTGGTATTAAACATTGACAAAGTTCACAATCAATCTGTGGCTAGGCACGAGAGCATGCATATAGTGGTACCAACGGCCGAGGTAGACGGCGACGGCGGCAAGCAGCAGCAGCACGAGAAGCGCCGCCAGCGCCGCGCAGCAGCCGCGGCACGGCCGGCTCAGCTTTCGCCGCGTGAACCTTATGTCGCTGCTCACCGACATCGTCGACTCCGGCGGACGGTGACCGCGGCACCGCCGCTGCCCGCTCCTTGTCCATCCGTACCCCAACTATAAATAAAAAAAAAACTTAATAAACATTTCCCTTCATTTCACAGTTCACCAACAAAGTCAATAGTAGAGCTAGTAGAATAAGGTGTTTTTTTAATGTTTATAAGTAAGTGACGTTTTCGAGACAAATTTTTATATTCTAGAAGGGGGCAAACGAGCAGCAGAATCACTAAGGTATATGGAAGAGTAGTGCGTACGGTGTCAACACTTTGTACTCCGGCTGATGTTATTTTTTTATTAGTTAAACTGTAGAGTTATCAATTTCGCTGATACACGACATCTGGCAGTCACACACTCGACAGTCCGTTAATACTGAAGGTGTTTGGCATAACTAATTAAGTCAGACGATTACCTTCTCTGTACTGATACAAATCACTTTCAACCCATATAAAGAGTGTTGCCATTTTTGTAAAACAACATTCAAAAGCCGAGGATCGTAAGGACACGCTTCGAGTACTTTAAAGATGCAATGCGCACGACGTAACCGATTACAAAGTGTTACCAATATATTTTTATTGTCAACATTACGTTAGAGAGAGAGCAATGAATTGTAAATGTGCCGGCAATTGATCGTGTTTCATAACTGAGCGATGCAAGTCATTTTTTTTTAACTTAAAACACTGTTATTACAGTAATTATCGTGTGCAGTATGTAATTAATATCTTTCTTAATTAACATGATCAGATGTTCTGGATTTTTTTAATGTTTTGTTAAGTAATTACTTACATCTTTATATAGTTACTTAGCTTTAGAATATCAATAGGTAAATGACCTAGTAGTCTTTTATCTTATTAATTAAAAACATCGAGATGAAGTCGACGATCCGGAAAACTGAAGTTAAATATCAAGGGCAATGAATATACAAAATAAATTTAAAACAAGGTCGTGATGTAGGCTCGTTTGACACAGAGCTTTAACTCTTCAGTTGAAAATGAACTGACGAACTTTACAGTTGAAACTCACTTGTAAAAGTGAGAACCTTACAATCTAATTGACAGTTAAATTTTGCCTACAAACGTATGTTTTAAAGGTACAAATTGACTGTTCAATTAAACCTGATTGTGTGTTGCGAGCTTTATATTATGCACGAATAAGATGTTTTCTATGGTGCTGCGATATTAAAAAATTGGATCTCACCATTATTGAATACAAATGCCAAACGGTCGCTTTATTATTTTGCAACATTAAAGTACAATATTATACTCCCAAACGAAAGAGTTAATGCAGATTTATAACAACCATTTTTGTATCGTTATACAGTTTTTTGAATACTTAATTGGTAAAAATTCGACGTTCTTTAGTGAATGAAAACATCGTGATGTAACCTGTACTTATTTGCAAAAAAAATGTTATGTGAAGTCAAATAACCCATACTACGCCGGAGTGTAACTAAGGAGTAGTCCCCCTAATACAGTGTAGGTTCAAAGCCTATTAGTAAAAAGGTAAACTAAGCTGATGATTATACAACATGTAATAATTTTCGTAGTAATACTCACGTGTTACTGACGCATTCTCGTATCTACATTTTCATATTTCCATAAACGACTTGTGAATTATAGATGGTGACGGTGCGGCTTTCCCGTACGTAAGTTTCTCTTGGTGTATTAATGAGAAGACCATATTTGTAATTTCAACTACTTCCTCTTTAGTTAGCTGATTAAGCAAGAAATTTTTTTTAACTGCTTACTTAGAAAGTGTCGTGTGACGAAACGAATTAAGTGAATTATGCTTTTGTTTTTATGGGAATGGCTTTTTATTGGTGTCGTGTTAAATGACTATTCTGAACATCAGTATATTAAGTACATACAATGTTTGAGAAACATGCATGGATTTATAAATACAAATTTGTTTTTAGTTATTGCTTGCATGCAGTCGCTCGCACTGGTAAAACTACCATGTAAAGATTTATCTCATTGTTTATTAATATAATAATGTAAACCGCTGTGCCTGTTTGGGAACCGAACAACGGTTATATTTACCGAATGCGTTAGCTCTAATTATTGCAAATCTTTGCTTTTGTTTGACAGAAAATTGGTTAATAGTAATAATAAAAAGGTGGAGATGAAATTTCGTTAATCGTGGCTTTGTTATATTTATAGGTACATCTAGATATAATTTTAGAGACTAAAATGTACCTTACATTTAGCGAAAATGCAATATAAATACCTTAAACAGAAATCAAGGACACCGATCAATATTGAGAGGAGAAAAAATAAAGTGCGTCACAATATTGCAATCGCAGGCCTGTGTTTGTGCCGTTGTTGAAACTGTACTTTAAATCACTTTCAAATAATTTATATTAAAATATTTTTTAAAATGTTGGTGTTGATCAGATTGAGAAAACATTACTTAATATAAAACATTACTTTGGTTACATTTCCTATATATAAGAACGTAATATTTAATTTTCATATAACAATGAACAAAACTGTGTCTGATGAAATCTTAGTAAAAATATTACTTCTTATTGTTTAATATACTAGCTTCAAAAACAACTTAATTCTGTATTAGCACTATAATTAATTATATTGTAAGAAACACGTTTGAAATCTGCCAGATGTCACTGCGTGGGTGCGACTTGGAGCTTTTAAAGTTTCGAAACAGAAAAACAAAACAAATTTCTATAAAAGTTAGCAAACTGTCAAGGTAATCGAACTGAATGCCATATTGTAAATGCCAGTGTGGTTAGTTTGACCTATACTGTATACAGTCAGACTAATAAAGCACACTTACTGTAGGTTTAGTTTACCAAAACTTAAAGCTTTAAGTTCAAAGCGTCTATTCATATTTAAATATGTAATTAAAGTATGACACTAATAAATATTTTGGTGGCTTAAAAATCATTCTAAACTTAACAAAAACTACATTATATTTTTTCCCCTACAAAATGCAAATCACCACATATCTTTTACTTGAGAATATTTCGGGTCATAGCCAAGTTTAGAGAACAAATTAAAAATAATATGAAGTACAAATAGTTAATTACTTTAAATAATTGAACAAAAAACAAATACCAAAATATTTAATGAAGGTTAAATGAGAAGAAAAGTAATGGCAAAACAATTAGCGACTTATTATTGGTTATCGAGACGAGGTCATCGGGAATAAATTAACTTGGACTGCTCTCGATACGTTAGTGTTGCCATTGTTGTACATAATATAATGTAATCATTATTTCATAAGCGGTAAAGTATTTACAACGTTAACATATAGAACAAACTGAATTTAAAAAGTTATCTGCTCTTATATTAAAATGACAAATAACAATGTTATAAAGAGAAAAGATTTATATATTTTTTATATCAATAACTCAAAAACTACTAGATTGATTTTAACATTTATTTGCCATTAGAGTAGCTTACATTATCATTTTATAAAATAAGTTACATTTATTAGTAGACTTTTTTTTTAATTCGCGAGGACAAACTCTCGGGCAAAAGTTACAATCATATAAAATTAATAATATTAAAAAAAAGCTCCAAACTATCTTTCCTACATTAATAAAAACTTTTTTATCAATGTGTAAATTAACTTTCTCGAAGTTATGTTTTTTGTCGTATCTGAAGCGATCATTATAAGATTAGCTTCCTATCTCTTCCGCCTGCATGTTGCGTATTCTATTTGCATCATATTTTTCTACTGACATCTAACGTCATCAATCATCTGTTAAACAATAGATGCGGTAGATGGCGTTAATTAGAGAAAGCTGTATTTTCTTCTACTGTTATTACTGCGATTTTTTAAATAATCAAAACTGTTCGTGTATACAATTTTATTCGTAGTAAAAGGTAAATTAATCTTTATAAGTACTCAATGACATTTTATAGTATAAGTATACATATATAAAGTTTTGAATAATTTCGTTTAGTTTTTTTATTTTTTCGCGTGCCTTACACAGCGGCATTTCCAAGTTATTTATAATTTATAAAATGTACATTGTAATAAAATTAAGTTCACGATTTATCTAGATAAGTAATGCAAAGCCGCACAGTTAAACTTTACAAACTTCAGAGATCGCGGCGGCTTGCAACATCCAACTATTGCTATATTATGTATTTGTAAAATAGAGCTTTATTGCAAAACGCTGAGGTACTTTCTAAACAACGTCCCGAACAGAATAATTTATTTAACTTTAATTTATTTATAAATTAATAATATGCTTTTTTATACGTAAACAAGATTGTATAATTTCATATTATTTCGAATTTTAAGTATAAAGCGAAAATACGTTTATATTTATGAATGTGTGTTGGAAAATGGTCTGCGAAATTTTACAATTTCTCATTGGCGTAATGTGAGAACGAGGCTGTGGCCCGGTGACACCTTTGTAATGCGCTGTTGATGTTTTAATATACTTTTCTACTTATAGTCGTTAATTGATCACTAAGAGGATCACTTGAGGACTACAGACGATTATTTTCCGCTATAACATACGCAGTGATGACATAAAAAAAATTATAAGTCTTTTTCTCATTCTTTTGTTTTGAAGGCATAATCAAAAGTATATCCTAAAAGTAATGAAGTACTATATGTACTCTAAGTGGAAGGCTTTCGTTAGGCGTGTGCACTTTGTGACCTACATTGCAGCCACGTTTTTGTCGGTGCTCGTGCGGCGCGCGGCGCGCGGCAGCGGCAGGCATTTTTGTCGGTTCCCATTAACATCTAAATTCCGCTAATGCGGACAAGCTCACTTTCGACCGCGAACGTGCCAATATTCGGCGAATTGCTTTATTAGGTACACCTGTCCCTATTTTTAGTTGTAAGAAAAAAAAAATCATTTTTAGTAAATGAGAATTATGAGGTTGATTCAATATGTTAAACACGATAGAGGAGCCCTTTCCCGGGGCGGTCAGAGGGCGTCGCGGTGTCACGTGAAATTCATGCTCCTGCAGCGCCTAGAAAGACTAAAATGGAAAAAAATCAAACAAGGTTATGTTAATGATGTATATTACAATATACCCGTAGTTAATTCCGTTTATTTCTAGAGAGATATGTCAAAAGATGATTTTTATTAAGTATACTTTAGTCTTAGAATAACTAACTAGGGTAACAAATCGATCCGAAGTAAGCCTTAGAGTTCGACAGTAAAAGTCTTCACCGTTCTTGATCCCGCACCTTTTCGTCTACCTAAGAATATAAGATGGAGAGTGCGGTTGCCCTGTAGCAGCCTCAGGTATCACTGGATAAACGAGCTGGAAAACACCCAAAAGAGCTCAGCAAAAAGTTTCATTTCTTATAATTTTTTTTATTCAATCAAGATCATTACTTTTAATTGGCGTCGTTTAAAATGACCGATCCTGACGCACCGGTAATGAAAGCGACAATTAAAACTGGAAGCGATCGTGTCTCGATGTGAAAGTTGATATAATTTTGTCAAGCAACCGCTTACGTCAGTTATGGTGCTGACTGTGTGCGGCGTGCGGCGTGCTGACCGGTGCAATGAACTGACTGTCAATGAACAGGCACGGTTAACAGATGAACATAAAAACCCTATAGTAGATGTGGAAGTAATAACTTAACAATTAAACAAAAAATGTTATTATTAAAATATTTAGCATTGATATAGTAATGATCAATCTGAAGCTTCTTGTATATGCGAGTAGTACAGTAGCGTCTTTGACTATTTTTATTGGATTTCCAAAGTATGTTAAATATAAGTTTTACTCCTGGACACCTCCGTAACTTGATATTAATCTAATTCTAGTAACTTCAATAACCCACAGAGTTTCCCAGACCTACATGTTAACACGTTCGCTGCGGCATCAATTTTTGCGTACTTTCCGTCCCGGCGGTACGAGGTGTTATCTACCCGCTCCGTGACTAGACGTTAGTGCGACACGTGGTCCATTAGACCCCACCTTCTATAACAAAGATATGCCCTTTGCACCCCAGAGAAGTACACCTTTTTCCTTGCCACACCACAGGGAAGATGCATTGGGGATTATTTAGACCTCGTTTCGCAGCGAACGTGTTATGCACTTTTACATTACACTTTTAAGCACACACATTTATCTAATCAAAAAAGTAAATTTGAATTAATTATTCCCTTCTTTTAGGTCATACTGTTTGCTAAGTATTTTTTAATGCCATATTTTGTCATTTTTACCATTTATATCGGCGTGGTTAAAATACTAAGTTGCCATTACGTATTTACAAAAGGACAACGAACCTACTTTGTGTTCTGCCTTTATGTATTTACAAAAGGACAACGATTTGGAGCCGAACCGAACCCATGGCACGAATACCACTCCCTTAACTGAATTCGCTCGTATAGGTCGAATTTACGAAAAGGTCAAAACCTATTCGGGACCAATTTAACTATTGTTTTCGCGTTAAGATAGTATCACATTACGTTATTATGTTTAGAGATAATCTTAGTTAAACAACACCATTTCAAATAGCCTTAAACAGCTCTATTTTGTGGAGGGGGGTGGGGGGAATCTCTATATAGTTCCTGGGGTGGAATAGGTTTATGTGGGGTTTTACCACTAAAACCTCCTCGGTGGCCTTGCCCTAGCGTGATCGGTGGAGCCTTGGGATCTCCAAGACACAAGTACTGCAAGGTAATCATTAACAAGTTCGTTGTTATAACAAACAACCACAATCATCGACATTAACAGCGTCCTTTCAATGTAATTAATCATATTTCTTGATATTGAGGTATTATATTTATTGCGCAAGGCTTTGGTCACATTTAACGGTTTAAATTTCTGTGCCGAGTAACGTAATACAAGTGGAGCACCGCGTCGCGGGTCTCGGCTGGCGTTTTGAAACACGAGCCTCATCCCTCGACGTATCTCTATTACCAAAACTATTCGTATAAATATACAGACACACTGGCCAGTACGGTAAATCAGTCAATAAATATTGATGTTTTCAGTTAAATTTTATGACGCTATAACGCTGGTCAAATTATAATTTCAACAACCGTGAATTTCAAATGACACTAAACGAACGCTACTGCTATCCCTATTCTTTTCAAATAGAAAGAGAGAGACGGTAATATTATCGTTATACAGATGTTATTACAATGAAGATTCAACAATAAAACCAACAGAATTCTCAAGATGTACCTCGCGGCTCCGGTTTCAGAAGGTCGTGAACTTTTAAAATTTGTTCACCTTGCCCAAATGTTTCGTAACACCGAAGTCGTTGAAACTAATTCTAAACAATATTTTATTTGAATTATAATTGTACATAATTTGATTAAAACTTACGATACTTTTAGTCATATAAAGCTCGTTGAATTATAAGCTTCTATAATTATCTAAATACACACATGAACCTTGAAAGCTAGAGAATAAATAGGATTGTTTAAGAATAGGAATCTGTTAGTTTGTCAGAAAGATGTAGCAAGTTAAATTCACAGCGTGTAACGAGATAAAGCCTTTTCCCAGTGTAGATTTAATAAGATTGACTCAAGAAAGCTGTGCAGGCATGACTCGGGCGCATTTGCAGTATCAGAAAGTAAGACAGAAGTGACGAGTGACGGTACACAATACGCGTCAGTTCCCACACAGTGTAAGGGTGAGAGTTTGACAAGAAAACATGTTTGCTAGTTAATAGCTGGAAGGATATGAAGTGTGACTTTTATGTAATAAAGAGTTTTAGAAGATTTCAATTCTAACAATTTAATTGATATATTAATTATTATTGTGTTATTATAGATTAGTTTACATTCCTCGAAATAGGTTTTAACCTCTACCAAACTACGTTAGATTTTCACAGAAATTGCATTCATATTTCTTTAATTTGGAATATATAAAAAAATCCTTCTATTTATATCAATAGTTTCAACGTTTCTTGTTGAATGAAATTCTGATGTGAAAAAAAGAAGCATAACACTATCGTGGTCAGCAGCGTTGGCGCTGGCGATGGCGATGGCGAGGCGACCCGGATCACGGATCACTCGGCGCCGTTAGCGACTGACCACTGACACACTTACACTCTCACTAGTGTAGTGATCTACCGTATCACTAGGGCTGTCACTCACAATAAACGGAGACATGAATACGGTCAGAAAAAAATGCCTGTGACTTGTCAATAATTAACTGGCGAACGGCGAGAAACCCGAAATTCACTTGTTAAAACTTTCGTGAAACGATATACGACACTAATTAATATCACGGTTTAACTCAAATACTGTCCAAAGTAGGTACCAACTAGTTTTAAACCCGTCGGGAATAAGGAGTTAGATTTTAATTAGTGGGGCATTCAGTTCTTCCCCACGCATTCTGACGCGAAGAGATGTCAAAGATGTCATGAGAAGTGACAGCCCTGTGTGTCGCTGTGCAATACTAAATAAATTTAAATACGACAGGTGCATGCCCTGTAACTAGGAAATCGTGTTTACCACGTTATAATTATCTGGTACAGCGTTTTAGCCAGCACCGAGAAGCTACCTCAAATAACAGAATGGAATGCTTTTAAATGTTTGCACATGAAAGAAATTTAAACGCACCACTATTTAATACATTTATCAGTAAAATGCAATTCTATGTTAAAGTGAACTTTATAATAAATAATAATGAGTCTAAATCTATTTCATAGAATAATCTAAATCACCAGTAAACTAGATTTTTGTACGTGCCGGTCCTGTTCAACATAAAAATTCAAGGAATGTCGTTTACTGAACACATTAAACATTATTAGATACAAAACAAAATGGTCTAAGTTGTTTGCAATCGTTAATTCAACGAAATAGATCGACTATTGTGTTGCCTCATTTAAAAGAATTTAAACTGAGACTTTTTTTTTGTTTTTTGAGCATGAAAGTACGATTTCCCGTACGTACAGTCAGCTGCATAAATAACATTTACAAAACTTTAGAAATCCGTGTATGTTTTTTGTTTCCAAAAATACTTAACGCCGTATTTGTACAATCACGTACAAATTGAGACGTGGACCACTTTTGAAACTAAAGATATATACAAGTTTTTGAAGCTTTGTAAATTCATACATATCTATCCAGCCAACAGTACTATAGGGTGTATTTAAAGAAAGGGTTACTATTTTTTTCATAATTAAGGACATACTTAACTTAACCAAACACTAAAATTACGAAGTTGATTTTGGTTTCGGTTCAATTCGATTTTAAAAATATATGTATAAAAGAATTATAGCGTTTTTAAACGAATTTATTGTAGGAATTCTGAATCATATCATTGTAAAAAAATCACCTTGTTCATTCAATGACATTTAAACCAACATCGACCAAGATTTAAAAAAAAACTTATTCCGTCAATATCATCGCGTCATATTTACGGTCCAAAAGATAAATCAGTCTCCATTTAATATTATAATATTTTTTGTGCATATTTTAACAGATGTAAAAATAGTAAAACAGTTTGTTTTTTAACAAGAACCGAAAACATATTAAATGATTTTTAATCGTTATTTCTTTTAATATTACTTTTTAATTTAATGATTTAATATTTGACTTCTTTGTCAGTGCTAAAACTTCCTGCTCGAATAAAACGAAACAGGTTTAGTCGCAGTGCGGACTCTATTAGTATTAAATGAATCGTGTTCAAAGTTTTCTTTTGCTGTACAAGTGAGTGGCGAACACAAGGACGAACGTGGACACGTAGAGTATAACAATATTTCAATATCTAGCAAAACATTTAGTCTCTTAGCAACTGAGGAGTATCTAAAGTTGATTTAGAATTGCCCTCTGACTTAATCAAATTTATTTGTATGTACGATACGATTTTTCAATGTACATTCATGGAAAATTTACTTCACTTTTAGTTGCATAGTTTTATATACCACTTCCTTCTTTTACTGAGCTTATTAATGCCAAATGTAACACATTACAAGGTCGAATTCTCAAATTATCACGGTAGAGGGCGCATAAACGATTTTTTGTATTGAATAATCTAGAAAATGGAGTTTGATGACGACTGTGAGATAAAAAGAGGACTCAGCTCGGTCTTAATAAATTGATGTTCCAATAATATGAAGTAATAATGTTATATTTATATTTAGGTTGTCGTGGGCGACGGACCGTAACGTGGGGTAAATAATTTAACCACAAAGTAACGGTTTTGCAAGTGCTTCTTGAAAGTTTTAGTGATATCAAATCTCTTCGTTAGCCATTAAATATTAAAAAATAACGACTAAAAATACGGTTTTAAATATATGTATTTAAAATCAATCGTGACGTGACTAAATTGGCAAGTTACAAATCCGATGGATTATATTCGGTTTGCTTATTATATTTCTTAACGTCTTATATGTTTTATGCATGTAATTGAATTAGTTAGGGTTATTATTCAATTTATTAAAACTTTACGATAGTAGTACACTCTACATCTTAGTCATGATAATATTTTTATTAAACTGTTAACATAAATCGCAATTAAAAAAATAGATAATGCGTACTTATGTAAAACAAATTGAAACGAAAAGATTATTGTCTGGGACATATCAACCTATGTGTTGTAATTTTGGAGGTCAAGTGCGAGCTTAATTCACCTGTCGTCGAATACGGCTAACTGTTCATGTCCTTGTTGCGAACACAGTGAAAGTTGTCGTATTATAATGTTTGTTATACATACTAAATATTTATATATATTGCTAAATTACTTCCGTTATTTTTACATTCAAGAATTTGTAAAAAGCTTTCTACATTTAACGTGTTCCAATTGCAACTATTCAAACTTTCTTTCCATTTTATGGCATGGCAATATAAAACATCTAGGATCTTGTGTTGCTTCGTGATAATGTAGTTAAAATGATGTCATTAAGCTTATCCATTAATCTATTAGGATAATCTATACGTTAAAGCATAGATCTGGTGTCATTATTGTGTATATAGGTACTTATTTGAAATTCGAAGAAAGCGATGCGTTAAACAAAAGCTTCCTATGCATATGCATGTATTTAGTTGAAAAACAATAACAACCGGGCCTAAGACAAGGACGCATTGTGTTGAGAGAAAGTGATGTGGAGCGCCGATAAAAAGCGGGAAGACAATGAGATTAATGTTTGCTTCTGTAATTTTTCTATTCATTGCATCTTTCAATTGAAGCGAATCACACGCATCGTAACTAGCGATTGTTAGAACGTAATCATATGTCTCACCTCTGACTCCCAGCTCTCTTTAGCGTTTCGCGGCTTGCTCTCCATGTTTCCAGAGAATGTCATAGTTTCGTTTGGCCGTTGCACTTTTGCACTAAATAACCTTCGGTACGATGTGCATTGACGCGAGTCACTTGTTCACCGTTCACAAGTTAATAGTACACGTATATAACACTATCGCTTTCTGTTATGATGCTGCCGAATCGGGCGGCAAGTAAACATTGTGCGCACACAGCGGTCCGCACGCACAGGTCCCGCGCGCTCGCTGGCTCGCCGGCGAGTGAGCAATGATACTAAGCAGCACGCAGTCCAGCACCGCCACAACGCGAGTCTGCCCCGAGTGAGACGCTATCGAGTACAGACTACAGTTAACTTTCTCTCGAGCCGCGCGGCCATAAGTTGCGCACCATCGAAAGTCTCCGAAGCGCTTCGGGTCAAAGCCTTCATTAATACTACATTACTAAGATAGTCATCGAGGAAACTACAACTATCAAACAGTGATGATGTTGAATTACAAAATTCAGAATATACCTTTATGTATCTTGGAAAATGATTTAGTATATTTATTTTGTGATGATGATGTCTGGATACTTGACTTGTAATCTAGATGCTCTTGAATGTCATGCGACACCGACGTTTGTTAATTGCACAATTCAATACTTTGATCGGTCAGCTGAATTTTTTAAGTAATTTATTCAGATTGAGTGTAGTAATTCAAATATGATATTAACGATGATCCAAAGACATTATTATGTCCGGGGTTCGAATACGAATACCGTATGCGCATTGAATGCAGTTTCTGAATTAAGACGTTAATATCTATGGTGCATTCTCTCTTCATCACATCTATACGATGCTCAGCTTGGATCTTCGGATAAAAACAACGAAAAAGTACCATTATAGTAGGTATTTTAAAGTAATCTTAAGACGCCTAGCGTTTAGTAGTAATACTATCTTTAGGTTAAGTAAAATAGAGTACCTGACACTCAATAGATATCGTGTAATATACAGGTCAGTTGCAATTATTACATTAATTAATAAAAAAATAGAAATCAAACGGTACACGTCCAAATTGGGAATGATCCGGTATTTGTATTTTGCTATCAACCAGCAGGTTTAGAAAATATTTTTGGAACTCAGCCAAGATTCAGTCACGTTGGCTTTTGAACGACTTATTCATACTACCTTGGCCATTTTACAACTAATGTTTGACACAAACAGCCCGCATTGGCTATTGGCTCGGGATACGATTTACTATTATTTTATTTTAAACGTTTAATAATATTTTAAGTACTCAACTTCGATCATTAGTAATCATTACTGGTGTAACATGATCAGCTGCGTACTACAGGTACAACTTTGCTCTGATTATGTTATTGTTATATGTTTATTCCAATAGACAACTAGCGACCTCTTGACAAAATTCAATGTCGACAGAAATCACCAATCGTCTTCATTCGTTGACAACAATACAGATCTAACATGTGACAAGAGATGGCGCTGGATGAATGTTTATTTTTTTTGTAAAATCTTCATTTTGTATTTTAAGAAATCTATAAATTTAATCCACGTAATTTTTAATTATGAAATAAAGTTATAAATGTTAATATGGTCAGTAAAAAATGTGGATTGCGACAAAAAGCCTAGCTGAACGTCATATAACACAGTTTGAATACGGTATTTCCTGTGAACTAGTATATAAATTGACTCAAGTTTATATTTTTACCTTTAACTTGTCATTAGGAGTGGCCAGCTTGATAATATAGTGACCTAACATCAAGTTGCTGCTTGCCAATGCGCCCTCTTCTACATAAATGTAAATTTTCGTTGTAAGGTGTGAAGATGTCAAGGTGTCAGTTAAACAAAACCAATAGAGTATAAAACTTAATGTATAATCATGATATTTACAAACTTATGTTATATAAAACAAATAAATTGTATGGCTATCATTATATTCTTATTACAACATGTCATTAATAATTTACACGATTCAAAAAGCAACAGTAGACGTATTACTGAAGTAGCAATTGTTGTTTCTAATAGCACAAAACATATCGATGGAAATTATAAGAGATTCCACAATTTACATAATAAAATATATATACAGTAGATAGATCGACGCTTAACGTTGCAATTATCAATTAAATGTTTCGTCTGCATCTCAATCTCCATGCGATAAAATGCCCCGTGTTAACGATTTTTACATATTCACTAAAAAACCTTGATGTAACATTTTTTCTATTAATTTTGACGTAACTATAAAGTGCCCAACACAGCATGTGTCGATCGACTACATACTTTATTTGTTCAACGTATTAAGATGCAAAAGTCAAATTTAGATAAACATTCCCCTACTAAAATATTCTATAAAAGAATTTAACACTTACCAAGGAAATAATCCAATGCCAATTGATAGCACCATTTAGCATTCGACGAGAAATTTTTTACTTTTGAAAACTGTAATGTACTTATTTAATAATATAAAAATGACAACGTCAGAAGTCTTATCACATTCGTATGGTTATATACATAAAGCGAGTGACGCGAGATGTGGCCCCGCTGATCCTTGCAAACAAAATGGAGTCGGAGAATGAAACAAGCCTTGAACCCGACAGAAGTGAACTAGCTAAAAGAATTTAGTTGAGCCTTAGATCTTTGGAAATCCGATCGTCTTACAATAATATCGATAAACTCATACTTCACCTATGTTTACATTTACATTGCAAATATAACAAAACCATTTAGAAAAATAAGTCGTCATTTTGGCTTCCACTTTATCCTATAATGGAATGGTCTCAAGAATAACCATCATCAGGTATAAACATCACTTTTGACTTGGATTCGTCCGCGGACGGCGCCGGCGCAGCCTCGTCCGGCGCCGCTGTACACGTGAACTATAAAACAACTGCCGCTACTCGCGATATAAAAACATAATAAAAGATTACAGATACACGATACAATGGCACCTCATCGCAAACAATTATTGGTTGGAAAATACAAACACAACACAATCAATCTCACACGACCGCTTGCGATAAAACTACTAGCTCGCTTGCAATCAAACTTCAATCATTCCACGTTATTATAGTGAAATCAATTTTACTTCAGATTATTATTGCTCTAATAATGACATTAGTGTGTCGATACGACAGCTGCACCGCGTCTGCGCAGATGCAATGTTACGTCTATATTGAAATCGATTAATCTCATAGGCGTATAATTATTTTAATAAACCGCTACAGCTTTACAGAAGTTTAACCATTATTTAATTATTCATTAACGAGAAAGTTCGTTCAACTCGAAATACTTAACTAGTCCTAAGCTAGATCGACAAGAGAATTAACAAGTTGTTCCCGCCGAGGCTGGGGGCGGGGCGCGGGGGCGGCGCCCGCCGCAGCCCCGCCTCACTGTACTGCAATTCGTATCAACTGAATCTCCAGCTTCTCAACAACTTTAATCCGTCTATATATCCATGTACCGTGACAAATATTAAATTAACCTTGAAGTTATAAATTCACTGGGTTGTATTGAGGCTACACGCGTAGCAAATGAACTCTAGTATTACCTAGATAGAGGTTTCCTGCCTCCACGAGGTTTTCAGGCCAGGAAAAGATGAACTGACAAAGATGATTAATATTGGAAATTGAGTATCAAAACTGTGGTGATACTGTTAATAACTTCATGCATATGAGCTTGAGACAAAAGTTTCAAGCTGGAGATTTAATTGATTAATTCAACAATTACATATTAATACAAATACTGTTTCGTGACCGCCTGTCTGTACTTATCATGTGTAGAGCGGTGCTGCCGCACTCTGCTTACGGCACATGTCCTTCGTGTTGTATAAACGTTACGCTGGACAACCGATAAGATCTATTACAATAAATAGTATTGTGATTTTGTCCGCTTATAAAAATATATCATCTATATTAAATGATGCAAACAGACATACGTATTTGAGGTAACACAATAACATATTTTTAAATATAAAAAAGCTCGTATTCTATATTGGTACATGAAATTTATTCCGATTACAAGTGCTATATTTGAGCGAACTTTTAAATATAAACAAATGATAATATGAAAAAAATAAATGATCGCGTTCGTTACAAAAACTAAGTCAATCACTTAAACGAGTCACAAAACGTAAAAACGATCAATATCGGTTTCATAAAGGCGTATTAGCATCTTAAATCTGGTTGTTGCATTTGTTATCGATATAACAATGATTTGTTGCTGGTAACTGACCACCACAATTTCAGAAGTAACCTTAACAATTTATATGTTAATATATAAAATTTTATATTCCTTATTTCTCAAATATAACACTTATTAATCAATAAACTACATTTTATAGAAGAAAAATTTGATTCAAAAGCTCAATGTGGTGATTATTTAGTGGCGAGTTCGCAGTACGCAGCACTACGCAGCACTACGCGACACTACGCGGCACTACGCAGCACTACGCGGCACGCTACAATTGAATAATAGCCTAGAAACGATTAGTGAAAATCTGTGGCAGTATCTCCGAACAAGCGATACCATGCAAAGAAGTTATCGTTACTTAACATTAAAACTGATGTACTTCATTCATTAATGTCTTTTCCACTGAATTGGAAATATCAATGAGACTTTTTCGATAAGGCCAAATTAAATAATCGAATTGTGACCTCAAATGTAACGCGAAACCAAACACACTATCGACTCTAGCTTACCGACTACGCGCCTACAGCTCGCAATGTATGGATAAATCACAAGTCTACGTAGAACCCTACGATGGATAACGTGTCACACTGTCAGTTTCTTCGCTCGACACACGTGAGGAGCTTTTCAAACTCGTCAAGTCTACCACAATAACCAGTATCACTAACCTTACGCGAAGGTCAATTCAAAGAATGTATAGGTACGCTTAGGATACGCCAACTTACAATGAACTCCAATGTAATCATAATAAATTGTACTCGATTAAACTACTATATAATAAAAAGGTAAATTAAAACAAAATTGCACTCACGGTACACGCTTACAAAAAAAATGTAACTTCGAAACGGCGATATAACCTAAGTTTAGAATATTCAACACTTTACCGATGCGCTGTGGTAAGTTATTGCAAACATCTTCCGGAGCTCGGAAGAAGTCAATATGGATACGATAGAAAATCACAGGAGCGATCACGGACGCGGCGGAGAGAGGGCGCGCCGAGTCGCGACGGAGGAGCAGCCGGGTGGCCGGGTGGCCGGGCGGCGGGGCGGCGGGGCGGCAGCTCAGCCACTAGGCCTGTCGCCGCGGTCCAGTCCGAGTTTAAGGCACAGCCGTCATGGTCTATGGAATCTGAAATTATAAATTTGATTCGGTTTAAAAAGATCCTGCAATGGGCACCTGCATATCGGCTAAGCGCTTACTGGGACAATATAATTATGTGATGTAGATGTGTGTACCTAGTGAGGTGCTTGCTGTCCTCGTGCACGGCCATCTCGGAGCTCTTGAATTCGTTCAGCTCTCGGCGGATGGCGGCCTTGTCGCGCGGAGTCAGCCGCGTCCACGGCTTGTCGGCGCGACGGTCGTAGTCGTGTGCCTGTACAAACAATTGATTTGGTAAGACTAGTAGGGAAACATTGTCCAATAAATCGAAATAGAATACAGCGACGTCTTTAACATACCTGCGTCACCTCAATGTAGTCACTGAACCTGATGATTTTCTTCTCCTTGAGCTCGTCGACGGTGGGCCGGAAGCTGAGCTTGCGCAACAGGTAGCGCTTCTTCTCCTCCTTCTGCTTCTTTTCCTCGGCGGGAGACTGACCTTTAAATATAAATAGAAATTAGCGCGCAACGTTCGCTTCCAACGTTCTATAATCTCTAGTGGATAGAATGATACAAACTTTTAAGTATGTTCCTCTCGACGAGTTCCTCGGCGGTGGGCCGCATCGACAGCCGCCGGATGAGCCGGGCGCCGATCGCCTCCCACGACTCCTGCCGCTCGTGCTCGCTCTGCACCACCAGAATGTTCCTGCGCAATCACACACGTCACTATTATTAACTATCAAGTATACCGTAGTTATCACTGACTCGACTTCAAATACAAAAATAATAACAGTACGTTAACAGTATAGTGTAGTATTCGCTTCGCCGGCGCGCGCGCTGCCAACACAAGGACGATATAAAATTCTAGAACGATTTCGTGATACCAAAAACGAGCTCATAATGTCCTATAACACACAAAAACTTGGCTGCACCCCAAATTAATGCTGAAACTTAATTAATTGCAACAAACCGATTTAAAATTCAGCGTTAGAAATACGTTTTGTTCACCGTAACGTATTACCGCATCTACGTTCCGACGTATAATGAGTAGGAATGCCACTGTCAAGATCATTAGCCAGAAAACAGGAAGAAGTGCGAATTCGACAACAATGTACGACGATTGACGCCGACCGAAATAAAACTCCCAGGCTTGCGGCGGCGGCGGCGGCGGCGGCGGCGGCGGCGGCGGCGGCCGCGCACGGTACGGAAAGCTTCACATTATAAATCTTACGGTTACAACTATTTGCTTACATCTAATTTTATTTGACTTTTTATTCCCGCTAAATGTATCATCCAAGTTATCACACTCGTATGAAAGTTTGTAAATACCAATCGTTTAATTAGAACGATTCGTAAAATATTTTAGTTTTTGTTTAAATAAATGTTAACGACGGGAAATATAACTATAGTTAAATTAATTTGCATCTTATTTCTACATTTACATAATTATTTTATTTATATTTAAGACAATCGTCAGCGTGGTAACGAGCTGTCTAGATGTTTGTTTCGATAAATTCTTTTTAATTAATTCTTTGCTAATTACCGAATTTATGTTGACATATGACGACAGTGCCCTAGTAAACTGAATGCGGTTAAGATAGAATGAACCGTGTTAGTGGTCGTTTGTCGATGCATAACACATGGTTAGGTGACCGTCACGCTATTTATACCCCGGTCAGCGAGTGCGCGCCGCGACGGCTCAGCGGCCGCGCTCGGTGTCACACTGTCATTAGTTACGCAACAATCCCACGTGTCTTACTATTTACTACCGGGACACGGCAGCGTGGTTATAGTCACAAGGTGATCTGCTCCTTTATATTTAAAACAATTTTAACTAAAACAAAATGTCGACTTTTACAAAATCCTATGTCAAAGAGTAGCGGTTCACAATTTACTAGGCATCTGAGGCTATCAGAAAAACTGGCTAATTCAGAATTCATCTTTCGGTCGCCTGTTAAAGGCTTTCTCGTTCTTCCTCTTATCGTGTCGTGTCGGGGATAGATATTAACGAAGCCCTTGTAGAATGAAATTTCGTTCGCTTGTACTTACACTATAATGTTACAACAGTTGTTTACTTTTGTTGTACTTGTAAATGTATAAAATTCCAATGATGTTAAAGTGTTGTAAGTCGACATACCTGTTGATGAGCTCCTGGCGGTCGGGGCGCAGCGCCAGCTTGATGTTGAGGCTCTCCTTGCGCGCCAGCTTCGCGGCCACGCGCTCCGACTCGCTCGAGTAGTCGTCGCGGTACTCGCCCTCCCACGGCCTCGCGTTCTCCTTGTTCTCCGCCGCGTTGCCCACGCGCACGGGCCGCGTGCTGCACACAGTCAGGCGAGACTTTACACACCAACACTTACACGATGGTAAAACTAAATCAATACAGTTATATAAGCAAATCGCACACCCGGTGCATCAGTGTTATAACATTTAACACTAACATGTATATGACACTGATAGATCGCGTGTGTATAATGCGCAAAACTACTGAATTTCAGCACCGACTGATTCGTCACGAATTAAATCAATAATTAGGCTCACTAAAATTAGAAATACAGAAGATAAATATTTTTTTTACGAAAAGCAGCATGTTTCGACATTTCGACTTTATGAACATTGAGTAATATTACGAGAAAAATTTTTGAAATACAAAGAAAATCATTTAATAATTATGATTACAGTGGGTCAGTGGGTACACGGTACACTGCGTTAGGAAACGGGCTCGTATATTTGTTTTTATTAGAAACGATTCTGTCCAGTCGGTTTGGACACGCAGGCGAACGTGCGTGACGCAGTCGTGCGGCCGCCGGCTGACGGCCGCGCATCGCGACACTACAATCACGGAAACATTTTTTAACTACAAGCAATGAGTGACACACGGAAATAAAATATAGAGATAATTTAAGAAATACAACTAATTGTATTCACACTGCACAAAACAATTGCATGCAACACAATTATATTAACATTTAACAATTTGTCAAAGGGATTCAAAACTAACTGAGGTGAACAGTGACTTGTTAATCTTCATCACGGGACACGGCAATGCTCGAGTGATATTAACTATGTTAGTAAACATATGCCTTTGAATTAACATCCGCATTGTTAAGTGCCGGGCGACAAGGTTTAGTTGGTGGCGTGTCACGTTCATCGTAAGCGTGCTTTGCACGATGCATGGGGCATGGAAGGCAAGCGGACCGTCCGGAGGTCTCTGGGCGATGCGTGTTCAACATTGACAATATTGGTGGGACTGTTACCAGATGCGGATCCTCGGTTTGGGCGGCGGCCGTCTGCTAGGCAGCGCATGGTGGAAATAAACGTACACATTTCACTATCAAGCCCAGACAATAAATTGAATATATTCTTTTATATAATATCTTATAATAAATATTTTACATTATTAAATTTTAAACTAATTATTGCAAGTAATTCTTATGCAATTCATCATATTTGGATAACATTTACGTTATTATAATATTCATATAATCTTATTTTAAATATATGAGATGTACATACAATGCAAGTAATTTTTACAATAATTAATTATGTTTAAAATATCTGAGAATATGATCTATTAGATACATACTATATCGTCATACTAAAAAAAACATATTGAACATCTTCCAAGTCTTCAATTGTCGTATAAAATTCATAAGAGAATCTATTTATGTATGCTACATTACTGCATACTGATGTTGCATAGCAAACGCAACAATATTCGCATAGTGAGAGGCGAGTGTAGAACAATTGACAAGTATGCAAGGACTTGCCACCGCTGCCTACGCACGTGTGAAGAAACGCGCCAAATCCATCATAGATTAGCAATAACAGGTTTCTAAACATCCTCTATAAGCGTAGGCAGTGACGGATAACCAGTCTACAATATAGAATTTTTTTAATCTGTCACCTACACAGTTCCTTTGTGACCATTTAAGGAGGTATAATGTTTGCCTGCACATATTTTACTTTGAAAAACTGTATTCACACATTAAACACTACATCAGAGTATTTTAGTAAGAAATGAGAAATTATTATGTTACAAGAGAATCGTCGAAATCTCATAGTAAATTATACAAGTGTTATAATAAATTCACAATTTAATTGGCCACCGCGAAATTTTCACAAGTATTGTTACGGTAATTAAGAAGGCTAGGAGGTTGCTTATTTCAAATAGCATTTATAATTTAATTCTGAAGATATGGATACGATAACCATGGGTTTCCACAGCGATAGTCGTCACACTGTGTATAGATACTAACTTGAAGCTGGCGTGGTGATGGTCCTGTCGCGGCGCGAGCGGCGTGGCTTGGGGCGTGCCTTGAGGCGTGCCCTGGGGCGAGGCGGCAGGCGCGGGCCGCTTCTTGAGCGCCGACTTGAGCGGCACGGCGTTGAACAGCGGCTCCTTGGGCGGGATCTCCTCCACCCGCGACGTGTCCGCGCCCAGCGACTCCGCTTCTTCGTCCTCCACATCGTCCTCCTCTTCGGCTGGAAGTCACCAATAATGTGTATAGCTTTAAAACACGGACAAATTTCAAAAAAAGAACTAAAAATTAAGTAAGTAGCTATGTATGCATAGGTACTCCTGATGCACCCATAGTCATAAAGCGGTCTCCCTTTAAGGAGAAATCTACGCAAAGAGATTGACAACAAAATTGTTATGTACTGTATTCTATACATGTTTTACATAATATAGCACTAGTTCTGTTTGTATTATCTAAACCAGTTTCCATTTCGTAGTACGTAAATATAATAGCCATTGACCTTGTATATGTGGTATATGTAAATGATGGAATGTATGCTGAATGAACGCACATTGATCTTCGTACGAGGCGCTATTTAATTCGAAGAGATCACGTATTGTATTATTTCAAAGTACCTTCGTATAAATATTTGTCGTATCCTAAAATAAATCAATGTTTTCCTTTAAAAGTTCAAAAACAAGCCGGCGACTTCAGAGAAGTATGACGAAATGTAATTATATTAATAGATTTTAATCAATATTTGAAATGATTCATCATCAGTCATTTTGCAAGTAATTAGGTCCGGTGCCAATTTGGACGTTACCAACGTACTGACCGAGTGGTGACGTCATTCATTCAAAAGCAAGAAAACGTGTAAATATTACGACGAAAACTAATCTTTACATATCCGTCACGACTTCTGAATGTTTTATTTCTAATATGAAATTATTGATTATACAATATTTTCTATCTATATATCTTTGGTTATGTTCATTTGATACATCATAATAATAAATATTTAATAGCAAACATTTATCTATAGCGAACACTTTATTATTCTTAATGAAGCGTACATCGTGCAGTATTTGTGTCGTCAAAAGCTAACTTTATGTTTTAATTAGCAGTCAGGCACGCTACGCCCGCCGAGCCTCGTAATTACTGAAGCCGCGCGGCCGAGGGCACATTGGTCAACCAGTGATAAATTATCTTATACAATGAGAAACTATATGAAAAATCATCTTAAATACATGACTTATTTGAATCGTTAATATAGGTATTATTTTATGTTGAGAATGTCGTCTTGTTGACCGTATCACAGCGGGGCTGCAAGTCGATACGAACATATAAAATCTGTTCTATTTGTTAAGCATCGGAATCCTCTTTGTAAACTCTAGGCGACGAGGCTTATGTCAATAGCATTAACTTGTAATCTGTGCTTATACGTTGGTATCCAATGTATTGCCTTTCATCTATTGTGTTGAATATCGAAATGACACGCGACCCGTTGCCAATATGTTTTAGTTGTCGTTACTCACACGTGTGTTACTCATACTTTGTGACTTATCACAGCAACACGCAGCTAATATTTAACATAATATAAAAATTATGTTTCCTTTCATTTGACTTTTGTTTTTGTTAAATTTAATTACATATTAAACGCTAGATATAAAGATAGATCGCAAGATGTACCGCCGTGCCGCAAACACATATCCTCACGGTATCTATCATTGTGCTTAGTTAATTTGAATGCGGTCATAAAGAAGTCACAATGCACTGTCTAAATCAGAAAAAAAATACTACTTACAGTCAGAGAGAGGATGGTGCGCGAGCGCATGTTGGTGTTGATGCTGATGCTGATGCTGGTGCTGGTGCTGGTGGTGGTGATGGCGCGTAGGGCTGGGCGAGCTGAACATGGGCGGCGGCGGCTGCGGCGGCGGCTGCCGGAGCAGCACTTACTTTGCGGATCGTAGATGTAGCGCCGCGGACGTCGCGACCGCGCCGTCTGCAGATCCTGAAATACACACCATACGGCTTCAAACACATATTTGAACAACACAGGTTACGAGTACTGAGTAACTCCAGTTCATTCATTGTTCAGAATGTATTAAATGTTTATGTAGGCACTTCCATAATTTTCGCTGAATCAATTTTTGACAACATTCTATTCCAGTCCAGCGGTACTGGGCTACAGGAGGCAAAGTCGCCATTACTCCCTGAGCGTTGCGGCGCCGAATGTCAGACGTTTGACTTGATTTCTTCCGAGATTAATTTGTAGTAAATTGTTATTTACTACAAATTATATTGGAAAATCGCGCAGCTGCTGGACCGCGGGGCTTCTGCGATAGAGTTCGAACGGCTAGGTAGTGACCTTGGGTGGCTACGCCGCGCCCTGTCACCATGCGCTTTTATCTCCACTGACATGCCGCAAGTCATCATTCAGTATATAAAAGTAATATCTTTTGTTCGCCCAAATAGGTTCTTAAAAAACACATTCCCTTTATCTATTATTTATCAGCTTCTGCGGACTTGGTTTAATTCAAGTGAAAGTTTACTGCCAAAAATCATATTTCACGCAAACAATTTAAGTATTTGCGTTGTTTATCGAAAATCCGTTTTGTTCAGTCTGTATCTCTGCAAGTCTGCGTTTATTCCGGGAAATTCGAATCCTAATGAATTGATACTTGTTATTGAATGTATTTTACTTTTACAAGTTTACAATTGCTCTTGTTACAAAGGTGATAGTGAAATGCGGCTCGTGCGGGGCGGATGCGGGCAGGACAACAGTGTCGAAGCCTGTGAAACGGCGCGTCGCCGCTGGCCGGCAGAGGTCGCCGGGTCGCGCGAGGCTGACGGCTCACCGGGGCGTCCTCGAACTCGAAGTCGGGGTCCGCGCGCCGCTCGCAGGCCGCCAGCGCCAGTACGGCCGCCGCCCATGCTAAAGCCGCGCCGCGCATTGCACCACTGCACGGACCCACTCCGCTCGGAGACACGCGACCACCTCGGGATCTAGCCGCCGCACTACTGCCGCGTCGCACCTCTCCGCGCAACGCAGCCTATCCCCTCGAGCACACGACGCCGGACAAAAAAAACAGCGGCGACGCACCACACAGGCCATATTTCTATATCCACCTAGATAAACGACTGAATTTAATTCTAGAGACAATTAAAAGCCTTCTAGAATCCCTACAACACCAATAAATCTACTAACTATTCGAATAAATGTGGTCCCTAGCTATAAGAAACGTCTAGTCTTGCGGATGCTGTGTGTAATAAACAATGTTACAATATACACAGGTAGTAGGTTTCTCTCCCTGCAGCCTACGGGTCACCTGCCAGTTTGCGATTGCGTTATCGCACTAACTGTTCTGCCAGGAATTCTACAGTTTCACTAAGTCCCACCAATCGGCTTCAGGAACGTCCCCGGGAGCCTCATCCTATTGTAACACATTCGTAATACGAGTAATGCTTACATCTAAGAAGACAAAAAATAGCGTTGTGTTCATTTTTATTCTATACCTACTATTTTATTATCTATAGTGTGTGTATTTATTTATTTTTGTGGCGTGATTGCATGGATGTGCGGAGACGGAGGGAGGTTAGAACGAAGTTGATGAAGCGGGCACTCTCTTCCATTCAAAAGTAAAACTAATTTGAAAGTTTAGTACGACGAATTTAAATTTACATACAAAATCTCCGAAATAGACACATTTTTTGTACAGTAGTTGAGATAAAATACGCTTCCGCGCATACAAGCGGTGTGCGAGTGAGTGCACGCCGCATCCCAAGAGAATGAGCCGGTGTTGAGATTAGCGCCCGCGGACAAACAAACTGACCAAATGTTCACAATTGTTGATTATAGCTCAATGGCGTTTAGGATGTCTCCACAAACAGATGTTCTTGCGTGTCTTCCACGTCCTGTACTGCCATCAATCTTATTTTGTAATATGCGCAATAGTTTACGTCACCAAAATCTCCGCAACTGTCAATTTCTGCGCACGTTTTTTTTTTATTCAAGCAAAAAAGGTACTAAAGAAGGTGTGACTTACTTCGGGATGTAAATGAAAACTGAACAAAATACAGCGTGCTATGGAACCCTTAATATAAAGAGGTCACCAACGTTCATGGACATCCGAAACATCAGAGGTGCGGCAGAATTAGTGTGCCTTTGAGTCTAGAGCTGCGGACACCGGCCACACAGCGCGGTACGCGGCCTGCGAGGCAGAAAGATGCGTTTTAAGCTTTTCAATTTCTATGAGGGAATAGAGGAGACACCATCGTTGTTTATCTCATAATAATATGTATTTCCTCAAGATTTTTGTGTAATTTTGATTAATGATTTATGATTTTTGTGTATTGTTTTATTATTTGAAAAAGAAGCCCCATTATCATGGGCAAGTAGGCGGTCCAGTCAGCAAATCGACAAAAGTTAGGCGACTTTAAGAGAGAAAGGATATAAAAGTAGAACAATGGACTTTCGCCACTTGAGGGCCTCGCGGGCGGTAGCTTGCCTACATCGGATCTAGCTCTGGCTCCGCCGCCGCCACGTGGAGTGTCGCAGCGAGCCCCGCCCCCGCGCCCCTTCGCCACGCGATCGATACCCGGCCCCGCACAGCCCGCCCCGCCTGCCGCCGCTTGCCGCTCGACGACTCGTGCCGAGTACAAGTGTGCACAGAGACTTACGACAAGTGTTTACTTTCAGAAAGTGTTTACATCCAGTAAACGTTTACAATTGGAGATCGCAGTAAAAGGGAACCTTGAGTTTCCGCTGCCTATACATTATTACCGAGTGCGTGTAGATTGTATAGTAGACCGCAGCGGTGCTCCCGCGAGCCGACCGAACGGTCAACGACTCATTAATACCTTCACTGTTTTATAATTTTGTTCATTCGTAAGTTTGTGTTCATTAACAACAGATATTGGCGGGTGAGATGACACTCTTTAACTTCATATTATGTGAAACATTTTATACAATTAAGGTGTTTATGTTAGGAATATTTCTATAAAGGTTTACACGTTACGTAACAAGGGCAGGACGTGTTCACGAGCGCCGCGACGGCGACGCGGCTCCCCGAGCTGCCGCAACATGCAGCACGTGTAATGTCGGTAACAGCGCTAACATCGCGTACCGGCTAGGTCCGCGGCCGCCGGCCTCCAGCCGCCAGGCGCGAGCTTATTCGCGGTCTCGGGGCATGCGGTTCTTTTGGTGTTTTGCACGACATGTAGATTTTGGTAGTGAATGCAAGACATTCTACAAAACAAACAGAACGTAATATTAACTACTGAGCATTACAATAGGACAATGGACCACAGAACTGGGGACAGATAAAAACTCCAAGTTAACTAATCTCACACGATTTAATCACGACCCTTATACTATGTTTTACAATATCCTTATACATATGTATATTACAATAAATCCACAGCGCTCTTGGCGGTCTTTTCATGAAACACTTTTATAACTTTTTAATTTAAAGAACTACCCAACATCGTTTATTTCAATCTACAAAGTTTTTGACATTTCAAGTGACATCTCGTATTCAATGAAGCGCTCGAAATAAATAACGTTTATGCGGCGGCGGCGGGCGGCGGCGGGCGGCGGCAGTGCTCACAAGCTGGAGATGTAGTGCCACTTATCCACTGAAAGGAAAAAACCGTGTCAATTGGCGGCATACGCCGTAAAGATTAAATGTGCGGGCACGTACCGGTGCCGGGCAGCGCCTGAGGCTGCGCGGGCTGCGGCGCGGCGGCCAGCGCGGCGGCGGCCTGCTCGCGCGGCACGCGGTGCGCGCTGCCGGTCACGCTCACGTTGCTCCTGGACAATACAAGGGCTGCTGGCACTACCCTACAGCGCGGACGGTGGCGCTGCGCACCGCCGCAAGCACACCGCCGACACGCAAACAAACACAAATAACATATTGCAGCTAATGCTAGCTCCCAATTGTTCTAGTTTACAAATAATATTTACAATACATACAAAATTCATGGCATTATAAGCACGTTAGCGAAACGATATGGCCGATTCGCTTTATCGCGCCAAGACTGGGCCAGGCAAGAGACAGACCACACTGGCGAGGCCACGGGGTGGCCCTCGGGTGTAGACCAGGTGTACGGCCGTTACCGAGAACTACGTAGACTGTCCGGCGAAATTTGAATTAATTTGGGAACTACTTACTTGCAAATGTCGCTGGCCTCCGCTTCGCCGCTGACCAGAGCACGCCAGAACTCGTGCACCTACAAGCACAAACGGAGCGCCGATTAGCGAGGAGACCCGGAGTGCGAAGGCCTGGTGTATCTCATTCGCTCACCTCGTCGATGACGCGGTGCGCGAAGGCGGCGTCCTTGGCTTCGCCGTCGAAGGCGAACACGTTGACCGGTTTGCCATCGGGCACCTTGTAAAGTCGGAACCACTCAAGCGTAGCGCGCAGGAGCCCGGGCCGCACCGCCTCCAGGTCGGCGACGTCGCTCAGTCGCTCTGCGTCGGCGTCGCGCACGTCGATCGCGATCAGCTTCCAGTCGGTCTCGCCCTCGTCGATGAGCGCCAGCGCCCCCAGGATCTTCACGGTGACCACGTCGCCACTCTGCGCCACGCGCGACCCGATCTCGATCACGTCAATGGGATCATTGTCGCCGCGCGCGCCGGTGCCAGGGTCCACGTGGCGCGGGTCCTCCCACGTCTGAGGCAGCGCGCCGTAGTTCCAGATATAACCGTGGTGCGGGAACACGTTGCTGACGTAACGCAGCGCTCCTTTTTTTACGTCCTGCTTGATAGGGTTGAGCGTCTCGCCAAGACTGATCTCCATCTTGGCATTAGTCCAGCGCGGCACCTCGACGACCATGTTCGCCAGGCGACGCGCACGGTCTGCCCATAGCGGAATGTCGTGCAGCGGCGACACCGGCCCGCTCTCGTCCCCTGCGGCGCACCACACCACCAAATCGTTCTTAGAAGTGCCATAGTAATGCTAGCATGTCTAAGGGACATCTCAAGTAAGGTACTCCGCCTTTCAGTTTGGGTTATTATTTGTGAATACATCACGTCACAAAGTTCATCTTTTATTAGGCAACAAGGTGATTGCAACAACAACAAAACAATGAATTAGGTTTGTACTAACGCATAAGATATTCAAGAGCTGACCTTGTCATGGATTTTAAATTCAATGACGGCACAAAATTCTACTATCTCTGAGGTTGTATCTTAATTAAGATTATTTGCATCTGTGCAAGAAAAAAATACATGTGTGCACCAACTCTCAATGTCGCAACTATACTAAGACCAAAATCAAATACAATATTTGACATTGTTATACTTGTAGAACGAAGATTGTACGTAAACATGATATTTAGCAGAGGAGTTATAATTGTAAGTAGCGGTAGCAATTGGGCACCAGCAGGCGCTGCGGGGCGCCCGCCACCCGCACTGCCTCCTACCTCAATTACAATACATTTGCCACATTTGAGGTAGACTAGCGGTCACATGCAGGTTGAATTCTTGCATATCTGAGAGGAGTTCACAGTTATCAGCAAGGTATCTATTTCTCAACTATAACTATAAATCCACTGGCTAGATCATAAAACCATGTTATAAGACAAACTGAATTAACTTAACTACAAAATAAGATAAACATGTTGCCGTTCACAGAAATTAGTCTTGTTTAAATTATATGGATGTATGATCTGAAATAAATGATTATTATTATTAAATCCCTCAAACAAAAATAGTTACATGTTTTGTGGAATCACTATTCAACTGGCACGCTGGCAGCATTGAAGTAGTGGGGAGGGGGGGGGTGTACAAACGGTTCTTCTCTACACACATGTAGAGATCCTTCATCAAGACATTCTCCTTGTATGGCGATCGCAGCTCGGTCGACACTGACTACTACAAGCAACTGTCGTTGGCACGGGTGTGGGAGGCAAAGGTTTTCTTTTTTTTTTATACGAGAAGAGGGCAAATGAGCGACGGCATCACAAGAGTGATCACCGAAGCCCATGGACATTGCAAAACTGCATGTTGTAAACAATATATGGCTTTGTGGAAATTCATAGCAATTGTGAATTTCCCACATGTCGTTGTCGGCTCAAATAAATATTTAAACCAAATTTAATTTCAAAACATCTTGCGAGTAGACCTATGTTTAAAAGGAAAACCATACAATTGAAAAGGACGTAGCTCATCAGGTTTGGACTTTCGATTAGTCCGATGTAAACTGATAAGAAAGTTTAAGGTCAACGCTAGATCTACACGTCATGTTCAATTTTTTTTCAGACACGGAAGTTAAAGGCTGACAGTTAGCGATATGTATATATGTAAATAGCATAAACTTACTGAAGAAAACCCGGTAGTCGGGCGCATAGGGTGATCCTCTTTCTTCAGCAATAAACATTTCGTTACGAAGTTTTTGATTACAAACAACGGACGTACTAGCTGACCTCCGCGTGCAGTTACTGCTGACAGCGAGAACCTGTCTCGAAACCAACACACACGATCTAGTCACAGCGCGTGTTAATGACATTTTAAATTGACAATTGTGTGACAGAACGGAGCAAAGAGTAGGCTCACAATTGAATAAAGAAGACACAGCGCTGGCGGGCACAGACTAACGTCCCAACTGTGGAAAAAGATAATGCTGGCACCTAATGACCACCGTGACCTCCGTGAACTTGGCCCCACCATTTCGATTTATTTTTTATGCAAATCGTTAGAGAGTGATTGAGCGTTAAGAATAAAGATAAATTGTTTGGAGATCCTACTTTCTACTACTTAAAAATAATTTTAAGTTTTAGTTTGATGTTGGCCATCACACTTATCTCTCTTTTTTTTTAATTTATATCGTATTAATTGTAACGCGTAAATTGTTTGAGACTATTACCAAGTTTGAGAGAAATGAAGAAAAAGCCTTAAGAGTTTATTTTATTTTTTTTGTTTGTAACACCTAGTTTCATAAGGTAATCATATAAGAATCTTAGTAAAGTTTCTAAATTTTATGTGAAAATGAGTTTTTTTTTTTTCTTGGTATAATGTTAACCTAGAAAGTTTTTATATATTGCAATAATGTACTTACTATTACGTCACGTATCAGTTGGTATGTTTTCTGTAGTGTTTTTTTATTTTTTTTCCTATGTTTTAAATTCCGAGTGATGTTAACCTAATTTTACTTATAATTACCATGAATGTACTGACTCATCTGAGTCATGGTGACTGATTAAAGAAGATAAATGAATATTTTGTGTGATAATACCCATTGACGCCGCTTCTGCCGCGCCCTAACAGATGGCGCTGTGGCGAGACGGTATTATGGTATGGACACGATGTGTACAGAGCAGCCTCGCCACATAGGTTCTTTTCGGGTCTTAGTCCGTAAGGTGTTTAGGTTGGTTGTTTTTACGTTCTGTAGTTTTAGTTGTTATTGTTGGTTGAGTCTGTTCATTTTAAACAAGTTTTTTTTTTTGGCGTCATCTAACGACTTCCTGCCGTCCGCACTCAGTCGGTCCACCTGGAGGGAGGACGACCCACACTTCTGGTCCCCAACCGTGGTCTCCACTCCAGTAATTTTCCTGCTCCACCTGGCGTCGCTGGCCCGACAGATGTGACCGCCCCACTGCCATTTCAGCCTACAGATTTTGAGAACTATGTCGTCTACTTTGGTTATTTATTTATTTATTTATTTATTTAAGGTATACCAACAGTAAAATTATCTTACATTCACAATAACATGTAACGAA
>JAODUI010000027.1:4159868-4171515 GCA_027563995.1 Papilio gigon
AAGTGTATACGAAGTAGATAAAGCATTTCAAACTTTAAATGAATACTGATTGAGATTATTTTCGAAAGAATGATTCCCCCCCCGACCCCGCCCGCGCCGCCGTAGCCGCTCACTGACATTTTAAAAAATAATCATAATTCATGTTTAACTAAACTTCAATTAAATTGGGAATTACTCCTATATTATCTAATCAAGTACATTCAGCAAAAACTGGTATCCTCTTGGTGTTTATTCACAAAGGTTGCATACCACGTCGCCTACAAATGTCGGCCCCGTCATGCGGATGACCCTGGTGGGTATGATAATAAATTAATAAGTGACCTTGTCCAACTGACGTTTACAACAGTTATTCTCATTCATTCATGAAAATTGCATCTGTTTTTGTACAGTGCAAGGATCAAAGTATGTTACTTTATTATTTAAACAAGTATCAAGTATGCTAACTGCATACGATATTCTCGTGTTACAACTATCTATTAAACATCTTCGTTGATCAAAAATGTTAAACATGGTTTATTATTAAAAAAAAAAGAAGTATACGATGTAAAAACAACCATTACGAATTTACAAAAGCCACGAGACGTAACGAAATGAAAGCCTTAGAAAGAATATAAAGAAATCTTGAGACAAGCTTATCTTTTATCTTTAGAAAATATGACAAAACTTTAATAAGGTTAACAGAAACAAGGACAGGAACAAGTAAGGTTGGCTGCGTTATTTTCTGCCTGAGGCATACAACATTTATTTTCATGAAATAACTTTGCGACCCTTATTTATAATTCAAGGGTGCTTTGAATAATACCCACCTACGTTATAGGCCTAATTCTTGTTAAATATTCATACGATGTGGTCTAAAACGAGGCATGGTTCACTTGGAGCGCGACATTTAGTGTATGCATTCTTTTAAATTTGTTCATTAACGTTTTATTGGCACTGTTCCACAATTTCAATGAATCATTTGCACATGTAAACACTGCAAACTTTGCACTAATTGAAGTGTTCGTCAATACTTCGAGAATTAGTTGCTTTGGTTGTAATTAGGCATTTTAAAATTGATCTCATATTCAACCCCGATTCGACCTTTGAAGAGAAATTGTCATGAGATATGACTAATCATATATCATAATTTGACTAACTATTACTATTTAGATAGTAAAGCAGAAAGTCACTTATCATTTATTACATTAGACGTGTTCTGTTTCATCATCATCACCGTTTGACCGACCACGGCTAGATATAGGCCACAGCACACTGTCCTCCACCCTTCTCATCCAACGACGCTGTCCGCACTAAGTCGTCTATGTGTGTGTGTGAGTGTGTGTTTCGTTTTAAGATGGTTAAATATCTCACTCACCATCTCCTTGATAACATATTCGTCTGGGCAGTTTGCCCGCCGTCAAGGAGTTGGGCCGCTCGGGCCTCACCAGTTCGCCACCATTTTCCAATTTGTCTTTCTTTGGTTCTGAAAGCAAACGACAAATTTCTTTATCAATAGATCGGTTGTTAAATGCTTTTGTACTGCGTGACTGACAATATACGTGCACGGTTGTGCGTTGTTCAAATGGCCGTGAACCATTCGAATCAAATATTAAACTTGTAATAATATATTCATGTTGTTATGTTGAATCTAAATTATGACAAGTTTAACCTTAACCTACTAAAAATAAATTATCCTCTCGCGTTGTGATCTGTGCTGGAGATATAACACTTGTACAGAATAATAGCATCAACCCTTGCAACGAGTTAATTCACCTCTATGTTACAAATAACCTGGCTACTGTATCTGCAATTAAGTTGTAAGAAATACAAAAATAAAATGACCATGGTGTTTAAAGAAATTTCTATAGCAAAAAATAATGAATGAATGATATGTGCCAGTTATTGCAAAGATATAATAAGATATAGAGATCCCTACATGGGATCTACAATAAATTTTAAAATGACCGTCCGGTCAGCGAGCGCATGACGTGTCCTGTCACTCAAGTTGCTTTATATGGCAACGGGACTTCATCAGGGCTATTTTTGGTGGCGGCGGCACAGACAATAATTTCATTGGATTTAAAACGGCCACTGATCCCGTCTCCTTCCACGTCAAACAAGTTCTTGTACGACGTAACTACATACATTATTTTTACTTTTAATGTCACACACAATTGGACAAAGTATTCAAGAATACTTACTAAACCCTTCCCTTTCGATACGTGTATATTTCCGATACAGATAGAGCGGCGACGTAGTGTTTCTCGGTACATTTGTTATGCACGGTTAGCGTGCGGTGTACGTAGTAAAACTTTAACGCGAAGTAAAAGCGTCGCGGAACGAGTCAGATGGATCTATTAATAGGTGATAGGCGGAGAGTGACGGTCTGCCGGCTGGGCGCCACGCGATCCCCATTCATCTGCGGCGCCCGCGGCCGGCGCCTCGCGAGCGGTCGCACGGACTTCTATTATTTACGCATTCCTCCAACAAATAACATACGAAGCATACTTCACGTGTAACATATCACGTTTTAAATAGCCATCCGTTCTAAATCCCATAAGCGCGATTTTTATAAATAAATTTCTTCGTAAAGTATCAAAGTCTTATCATTCAGTTTTAAAAATAGAGAAAAAAAATGTTTATTTAAAGGTTGTAAAGGTACATATGTGTGTCGTATTGTAAAACATAAATACAGCCTTATACAGAATACAGTCCATATAATGCGAGCGGTTGTTTTAATTAGTCTTCTACGAAGGTAATTTAAAAACAAAGGTATTATCAAGACGGAGCACAAAGCGGAGGATAATTAAAAAATCAGGTTCTAGTTGCTAGAACAAATAAACCTTAGCTTAGCAATTACTTTATATTTTTAATTAACAACTTTTGTTGGGCAATGTTAAATTTTATACTTCTAGCGACTAACCTCGGTGCAGGTTTCATGGCCCTTTGCTTTAGCAAAATTGCAACACATAACAATTATATCTAATTGCTGCAGGAAAGCTATGTATTGGCAGGATAAACTTTGTTATACTAGTGTGTAATACTCTAGTAAAAAAACAAACTATTAACTGAAATGGAAATCGTGTTTGCATAAAATATCTTAAGACAACAAAACAACATTAGTAGCATTCACATAACTATAGCAAAAACGGAATGCGAAAACAATGCATGGTTTATAAGTTATTTATGAGCCACGACTCTGTTTATTCTTATCGTCAACAAGACGAGTTCAGTATGTACAATAAATATAGTATAGGAACTGGAAGGATTGTTTGCAGCTGATAGCGACGTTTACCGAACAAAGCGGGAGAGGAGATAGTCGCGCGAGAGAACTCAGCTCCGGGGAATGAGGGAGGCTGCCGCAGATCGGATCGATTCAGTCGCCCTTGGCCAAGCCACCCTCTCTCAGAGGTCGTTCGCTGAGGCGTTACGTAAGAACGATCAAGTTCTTAAACGCGGCTTATCGTAAACATATAAGAAACTTTGTGTTTCTCTAATCGGTTATCAGTGTTGAATCTAGAAGCGAATCGGCACCTATACAATGAATTTGTTTATTTTTCATACGATTTACCTTTTTACGCTACAAGTGTAGATGTTACATTTTCGATGGTAATTGTATTAAAAGATAAAAAAAGATGGGTTTATCGTGTTTCTAAGAGCGGTGACGATATATGTAAATATCAGGTCTCAAGGACGAAAGTGTGCGGCACGGCGCTAGTAACGCAATGTCAAGAGATTTCGTCGCCGTCGATTTCTTGTTCTGAATTCGTTGTACGACGCGTAGCTGCCGCAAACACGTTCAAAATACTCTTCACAAAATTAATACGCATTCGACCTATTTGCACGCTATTTTATTAGTTCTTTAATGTCCAAAACACGACCGACACGGTTTTTTTTTTAAATTCGCTAAGAAAAATCTAACGTAGGCGCAGTAGAACAGGCGCGAAACTTGTTCAGCTAAAAGTATCGACCGCAATTGATGTTCCAATTTTATAAAGAAAACATTTTGCTTTCGTAATGTTACATTTCTTATCTGGCTTCGTCTCTTGTAACAATAAAAGTTATCTGAAGATTTTATTTGCTATTCACTTGTATTGTCATAACACCGATTGATAATGACACGCAACACTTGCACAAGTTTGCACTTAACAACATTGTGGTTACTGCAATATTTTACTTACATGTGGAAAACTTAAGTGATGTTTAACTTTTATTGCGAAATAAATCTATGTAAATAATGATATGAATTATTGAATACAATGCAAAAACAACTTTTCTCTAGAAGAATCAAACAAAGAAATCTAGTTAGAAAGTTAGCGGAGAAACAATTTAAAACTAAAATAAATTTAGCAATTTAGTATTCAGGTTAAATACACAAAATACACAGACAGCATTTCAATTTATTTCATGATTGAAACAATGTATTTTTCATACATTTGATATATTGTGAAACATATAATTTCATTTTAAAAGTGAAGTGTGAAAGAAAGTTTAAAAATTGCTTCGCACTTGCCAAAAACATATTACATCATTTAATGAAATGGAATAAAGTAGGTCGACATTTTGTCAGCGGTGGAATTTGTCTGGCGGCGTGCTATGTACTACGTGAGGCGGCCGCGCGACACTGACGAGTCGCAGTTCTCGCTCCCGGCGGATAATAACGTCACGCTGAAAAATAAACCGCTCGAAATACTACGCGCTGTCACTTTAACTTGGACAATTCGGTGCTTGTGTACCGACGAGTCGTTACTCTTCATAACGAATAAACAGAGCTGGCGGCGCTCCAACACGACTCACGTTCATTACCATCAAACGGATAAAGATTGCAAAGAGTGAGTCGTAATTATATCCTATTACAAAGGCGTAGATACGTCAAATTACGAAATTGACCCACATTTGAAGATACAAAAAATTAATATAAATAGACATTTGTCATATAAATACTTTCGTACCATTGCCAGGAATAACTCGAATGTTTTCTTTCGTCATTCCGCTCCGCTCGCAAATTGCAGAATGTTGCGAAATTATAAACTATAACAATTGAATTAACATTAAGCTTGCTATTCTTGCGCGTGTACCGTGTACGTGGTGAAATGAGTCGGTTCATTATTTAGTATACATTGAACTGGTTCGAAATAGAACATTTCCGCGTGTTGTATTACGCGGGCACGGCTTGCACTTGACTCTTGGCTAAATGTATTATAATAGGCGCAACTCTGCATCCGCGCGACCTTCCACTCTGATATTAAAATAGCAAACGATTGTTATACAAAACTTTTTTTAGCAATAGTCTACGCAGACAATAGAAACTTTGATACCCCTGAGGCTGCTCATTTTCTATTCTTTTATTTACTGGAATGAAGAGATAAATCAAGTATTTGTATAGAGCGGGTGCGGGAGCGAGGGCGAGCGGTGCAGCGGAAGCGGCGCAGGTCAAGGGCGGCACGCGGCCGCGACCGCCGCGCTCCAGCTGCCGACATTTCCCGAATTACAGCTTTGCTTTTATCTCATGCAAGGACACCGTACACAACTTACCTATCTCACATACAGCTGGAAACATTTTACAACTTTTATTTTAAACAGAAAAAAAATCTTCTTTTTTACGTTCATCGTGTAGAGTTAAAATACCGTACATCTCAACAGCCTTCTCATATCTGTGTATAAGTTGGGACGTAGTTTCAATTAGCATAACATATTTCAAGCTGTGTAAATAAAAGAAGAATTTGTAATGATTACTCGCTCTCTTGAATTTTATTGACGTGGATTAATGCGTATCGTGGTTAATTTATATCACTATCCAATTCTTATTACATCGAGTTTACGACTATCGGATAAATAAATAATCAACTTAGCACTTACTATCCAGGTACATAGCCCAAGGATAGTGTTCTCTACCAATTTCCTAATAGAATTTCAAAATCGTCTCAATCTACGCAAAATCAAACAAAGACTTATAATATTGCACATAGCATAACATCGAGTTAACACAATCAGCCTACCACCAAATAACATCCGACACTTTATCTGAAGCTGACAACGATACAAAAACAATTTTTCATTATAAAATTATTACATTAATATGTAACTTATTTCCATTGTTAGCCGACTGATACACAGTCCGCAACGTACGTACGTAGTTCGTACAAGGTTAATTACGATATTAGTCGTGGAATGTAGTGATTGATATTCAAGTAATAAAGAGATAGGCGTCGTGCGGCGCTAGCGTCTGAAATAGGCGACCGAGGCCGCCGCGACGCCTTCCTGCGTTAGCTGACTTCGGCGCCATCACCTAGTAAACATCCGTGTTTGTACGCATATCGCTTTTGCAAACCTACTAATAGTATATTCGCATCGATAAATTATTCCGAATCTATGAATTCAAACGAATATAATTCTATACCTTCGTTTATCATTACAAAATTACTGTCAAGTTACGAATGTGGGTAGAAATTGTGTGCATGACCACTAGTAATTTTTAAACGTTGAATGCAAGTAGTTACTTTCGAAAGTGATGTCTTTTCCATTCTTCGCAAAGCTTTGTACTCCGAATTGTTGTAATAAGAATAGCTTTGTAGTAACATTTTTCGAACAGTAAGAAATAAATGCGATTAACAACTTTTAAAATGTTTATTAAAATTAAAACGAAGTACCATTGAATTATAAAATCACAAAATAAAGAATAGAATTGAATTAAAAAAAAATATGCCCCATTTAATGTACCTACTCTAGATTAACGTTAAAACTTTATTAAATATTTTTAAAGGACGTCCCGTGTTTTAATTCTTTTTCAGATTCTAATGGTAAATATCCCGGAGCTGCTTTTAAATATTAACAGACAAATAGTCGAGAATTTATAAAATGTACATTTTTATTTTACTCTTGAATCTAAAGGGAATGATGGTTTATGAAGACAGAGCGTTTACTGTTAACTCGATGTATATTATAATTTTCTTCATCGTCATTTGTCTTGTATTTTCTTACATACTTTAAGATATTAACGTTATTAATTTTAGAACAGGTGTAATAAATATTTATAGTTCATTACGATGCAGAAGCAAGTGTGAAATTGCGAACGAAGCCGATATTAATAATGTGCGTCGAAGTAAGCTTGCATATTAAAACAAAGTTTCTGTGAACTTGCGACAATAGCGAAGTCGTTAGGTCATGGAAGGAAGGGGCGAGGACAAGTAGGGAGCGCAGTTCGCACCACCTTCAGCCACCTATCATGAATTTGTAATATCCGAAATGAAACAATTTGGTAGCTGAAGGAATTATTAATCAAGTGAAGTAGACACTAGTTAAATTTGTGCCACTGCTAAAATGACTTGCGATTAAATTAATGCAACTTTTATGAACGTGCATGAATTGTGTCTAAGTATTTGAGTATTTCACTTTTTACATGAAACGTATTGCAACGAATGTTTAAAATAATTAATGTAAAAGTTTGATATGACAGTCGTGTATTTAAATATCCATTAACAGCAGAAGAAAAAACATAAAAAGGTGAAGGTTAATGATAAGGCAGACTTTGACATTGGTGGGCGCGATGTGAGTGCAGTGTGGGGCATGGACTACGGAGCATGCATCAGGGTACCGTTGGGGCGCGCGAAGAGGGCGAGGGTGTTGGCGTGGCGCGGCACGGGCGACTTGCGGCGCACGTAGTAGTGGTCGTGGTCGTGCCGCTGCGGCGGTGGCGGCGGCACGAAGGGCGGCGGCGGCGGCAGGCGTAACACATAGACTGAACGTATATATGGTAACATACGGCATATGTAAAGGCCAATAGATAAGACAGTCCTATTGTTCAGTTCAAACCATTTGTAACTCGACGCACTTCAGCTGTGTTTCTTAACTTTACATATAGAAATCCTCGATAAATCTTATCTCAAATAATTAAGTTTTAAGATCTTTGAATACTATTAAATTAAATTTATCTAATATGTATTTCTCATTATAATTACTACGATAAAATACAAGCAATGTATACTCGTAAAATTTAGTCTTCTCACGTACTTCGATCCAACTATTGTAATTTAAATCCAACCCTGGATTCTTCAATTTTTCTTACCATTTATGAATCTATCTTATTATTTTTATTCCATCATATGAATAATCAATGCGTTTTTAAAGATAAAGTATTTTAAATAAATCTTTTATATGTAATTCTATCATAACTGTGAACATTACATCATCACAATTGAACTCTTAATAAACAATAAATTGTTAAAGAAATAACAACCTTTTTGTTGTTTGTTGTTCGCATAATAAAATATCTTTGTTAGCAACTGTTGGTAGAAGTTTCACAAGGCAATGGTAATTATAACAATATTCTTGTTGTTCTGTTTACTGATAACAATTTACAATTTTAACTTCATTTTCGTAAGAATAATAAACAGTATGTGTGGTAGCACTCACCCATTTGTGAAGAGGTGATTTTAAAGCATCTTTTGTGACCCCGTCGACAGTATATAAATGGTGGAACATGAACATATTGTTTCAATTTAATAAACAATTATTAAAGTTAAAAAAAATTTACTCAGCCATTGAGTTTTAGGTTAAAAAAAAACTCCACGCTTAAGCTTTTTAAGTAATTCAAAAAGAAAACATATTCAAGTAACGTACCTCGGGGACGGCGGCTGAAGATTCACTGTTTAGGTTTGGAAATAGAGAACATATAATACACGAGCCGAAAAAATACTAAAGCCCAAATGCCCTCTGGGGGCACGAAAAGACATCACTTACGTTTAGCCTTCAAAATATATGCATAAAGTGATAAATAGAAAACTTACGTTCAATTTATACACTCCCAGAGACCCGAGTTAACTTAAGTGGTAATACATAGCATATCAAATTTATTCTTCTTCTTCTATCTTCAAATGAACCCTGGGTAACAACACTATTTTTAAATATTACGTGAACGAGCTCGCTATGCAACAGCACTCAAAATTAATATTCTGTTTTGCGTTTTACCACCCCTTTTGTATACACAAAATTGCACACTCGGATGCGTGAGAAATTTCGATCTAGTTAATGTGGGGAACTGAGTAAATCCGTTCCTAATCAAAAAACTCAATTATACTTTTTAGTACATAAAACTAAGTCCGTATCTTCCAAATAGTTCGTTAATATTTTTATTGTATTTCTAAATGATATGATATTTTTGTAAATCAAACATCAAACTGCTTAAATTTAATTGCTTAGTTATTGGGTTAGTTATATATATACATACATATAAATACAAGATGTACAAAATATGAATATATCGCTAGAAATACATTTGGTGAGCGCCGAGGTGTCCAGGTGCCAGGTGCGAACACAAGCCTCTCTAATAAGGGTATTCCTTTAAGTAAACTGTTGCCTTTATCTGCCATTTACTTATTTGTAAATGTTATGACGCAGTTTAATTTTTTTTTAATCTATAACAATATGTATTGCCAGTGATAACAAAATTAAACAAAAAATACGCATAATTTTATTTAAACACTGAACCAACTGTCAAGAGACAATAAGAGATGTAAATTGAATACTTAATTTAGATTTAATATCAGAAATCTATACCTGGTTACTCTTAGTGACGTCTAAGTGTATGGTCGTTCGTTAGATGAGCAGACACAATAATTAAAATAGGTGTATCAATAACTATAATTGTTTATATAGCTTAGCTAATTGTCATCCAATAATATGACATTAGTTAAGAGTTAGTCAGCCTGGACAAACGTGTATATGGCTAACAAAAAAACACTAGATGGCGTCAGTAGTAAAGGGTTGTGGATTATTTGCGAAACACACGCAAATGAAGAATAATGTGTCGACTTAAACTTTTCCGGCGCGAACTCAAAATATTGCTGTGTACAGATTTATTATTCAGAAGGCTAAAAGCTGCTTTATTGCGCTTTGCATCGTTAAAATGTACACATGTACATTTATTTATAGTCTATATTTTTATAACATAAGGTCACAAACGACCAGCAGTAAAATTCGCCGAAATAGCGAAGCTACCGATGCCTATAAACACTGGCATTGGCAGGGGTTGCCTATCTTTAATTGGCAGAGGAAGAGATATAGTGGAAGGCTGGCAGATGAAGGATATTGTGGCCTCCCTTCAACCAATTCCATCATTTCCCATCCTTATAAGAAAAGGATTGTATGACCTTAGAAGAGATCGCACTATAGAGTCATTTAATTAATATAAAATAATAATAAAAGACAGTTTAAACGTTTTCAAAAAGTTCTCAATTGTTTTGTTTTTTTATATTGTAACATTTCAACAGTCCGAAGCATTGTTAACGAAGTTTCTGTTAATCTTCATCTGTCAATGTTTTTGTTGTTTACACGCCGATGCTTCAAGAGAAGGCTAATGACTGAGATGTTTTACTTAAGATGATGTAAGCACTCAAATTTTAAGTTAAAAGTTGCTCATTGTTTTTCCGTAACCTTTTCTTTCTCAATGTCTTCATCACTGAAGCTACATTCATACTTCCAATGTATTCATTTGTTTTTCCACTTTCACATAATTTCTAAACAATCTCTTACTTCAATGTGGAACCGCGTTTTCTCAACGCCGCGATAAATTTCTCAGTGTAGTCAGAACAAATAGATCTGTTTGCACTTTGTCAGCCACCTTGCAATTAAGCGGTCTCATTGCCTCCTTCTCAACTATTGGTTTTTCCATTTAATGGTTTAACAAAGTATTTTTAAAGTAGGAAACTGTTTTATGTACTTCGAGTTATTTAAATGTTTTGTAAGATGTAAATCACTTATAAAACCTTCTATCAAAAAAAATTACAATTTCCAAAAAGCATTAATAGTCTATATTTTATGTATTTTATATATCTATTGTAGTGTCATATTGGTTTTAGACTTTTTTTAAACCATAGTAGATTTTAGTAAATTTAATAATATTTCTTGTAACCATTCCTGGTAAGCTTGAAAAAGTTTATTTTAGTATCTGGTTTACGACAATATCCGAACAGTGGGATTCGAAACCACGACCGCCAGATCGGTAGTCCGTACCCCAAACTATTAGACCATTGGCACTTTAAATACTATTTTTAAACATTTAATCAAGTTGAATGTATAACTAGGAGTTGACATAAATAAAGAAATATATCTCTCAACAAAATATTCTGGTCACGAGCGCATCGTCGCTGAAAGGATTTATTTAAAACGAGATGACAAAAGGCATTCGTCTAAATGGCATCGCGCGGATAATGTTTAATAGTGTTAAAAATTGCCAGTTACTTTATAAAGAGATTTTCACAATTCAAAGTTGCATCTAGCTGCAAAACAGCTTCAGATCTTGCGCATGACATTGGTCTATGCATATTTATTTCAATCTGTTTTTACACAGGCACTAAAAATCTAGGAATTTCGAGTAAATACTTTTTCAATCCTCTAAATAGAACACTATACGTTTGATACCAATTGGATACCCGTATTGTAGGTCAATGAACCTCCTTGGTAACTCGGAAAAGGTTGCACGCTACTAAGAAAGTCGAGCTGGATACTACGGCGTCAAGTATGATCACGGTATTTAACACAGAGGTTATTTGGAAGCTGTTATGCGGGAAAAGTTACATATATAAATATGTTAATAGTTAAACTATTAAAACTTTCGTGAGACATTTCACTATATAACTTATAAAACGGCTTAACTCACGTGCAACTCGGT
>JAODUI010000027.1:4187814-4221561 GCA_027563995.1 Papilio gigon
GCTCGAAACTAGTCGGTACTGACACCGAGTTGCACGTGAGTTAAGCCGTTTTATAAGTAGTATAATAGCCTATATGTTTCTAAACTGCCACATTGACAATATTTATTTCTAATCATATTTTTATCCATTTACAGAGATCAATTCATTTTTAGAAGTGAATATAGCAACCTTGCTTGTCTTCAGCGGTTGGCCTGTGGTTTTTTGTCCCTTTCTCTTCAAGCAGTTTAGCTCAATTTACTCACCCCAAAAATTAATAGCGTGAGAATAAATAAACTAAAACTTGTAGTACTGTAGGGTTGGTTTCTACAAAGATACTTATTCAAATCTGTGCCGTGATTGCTGCGTAACAACATAACAATGTTAAACATTACGCTTTATATAATAGTACAGATTAGTGTAGATTATTATCGACACTAAAATAATCGTATGATGTCCTAGGTGATTCAAATGAATAGTCAACAGGGTTTAATGACCTAGGTTTCAAGTGAGTCGCGATCGTTATTCCGAGTGCTTAGTCGTTACACCCCTCTGTAACGTTGCAAGGCGATCGATGCCCGCTCATTCATTATGCCTCAACGTATGCAAGTGTGCACGTAACATTTGCATACTATAAATTAAAAGGTGAAAGACTCGAGCCTACTTCACAGATAAATGTACAATTTTACAACATTTAAAAATACAATAATTATTAAAACAACCATGCGACATCACGTTGCGATATATATTGAGGATTTTGTTATTAATCGAAAAATTAAAAACTATGATCAAACAACAGCCTCGCACCCTAAAGGATGTTCTATATATTATGCGATAGTAAAGTGGTATGTTTCGTTAAAATTCAATTCAAGCATCTAAATGTAAAATACAAAAACTACATGTGTTCAATACATTGTTAATGTGTTTATTTGTGTTACTAATGACTGTGGTATCTAATACGCAACCCTAGTAATTATATGGATTTGCAATCTGTGTGCATTACGACTCAGCGTCATGTCCGCGCGTACACCTGCCACAATTGATCTATGGTTTCCTTTTAACGTTATCGCTTTTGTTTTAAATATTTATTCCGTCGAGCGAAAGCGGAGAACGATACGCATTATTTATTACACTTGTATAATAAATGTAACGTCTAGTTACTCAGTCACAAATAGTACGGTAAACATAAATATACAAATAATAAACTAGGACAGTCACGAGTGTCCAAAAAGTTCAATGAAATCAATGTAGTCGTTCACACTGTAGGAACCAAGTTTATCTACAAGAATACAACAAGAGAGCACGATATAATTCAAGCTTAATAAAAAATGACATACCAATGATGTTGTTGTTCTGGTGGTGATGGTGCGCGGCGGCGGCGGCTGCGACGGCGGCCGCCAGCGCGGCCTGTTGCGCCTGCTGCGCGAGCTGAGAGGCCAGCTGCGCTTGCAGCGCCGCGTGCATGCCACCCATGCCCCCGCCGATCCCACCGCCCGGCTCGCTCCGCGTCTCCTCGTTGTACTCGCCAGGCGCGTCCTCATCTACCAGCAAATGTACGTTAGCACTTGTCCTTTAAATTAATAATTTAATACGATATTAAGTAACAATACCGCTATAATATCTTAACAACCTTAAGACCTAATATCAGAGTTCGTATCTTATTGTAAGATTAGCTTATTGCGCGCCAACGAATCTCTACTTTAGATAGTTTTTATTTTTGGTCAAAAGTAAACGCATCTGGATGTTTTGTAAGTTTTTTGTTTAGAAACAAAACAGGAAACTTCATATATAGATTTTAAATGAAATTCAAAATAAAAAGTAATAAAGGATGAGACTACTTTGGTTCATTTACTAGAATGTTTTCTTTTTTTTTATTAGAGAAGGCGGTAAACGTGCGGGATTACAAAGGTGGTCGTTGACGACAATGGACGTCCGCAAGACAAGAGTAGCAGATGCGTTGGCGGCCTTTGAGATTTGATTTGATTTGAATGTAGTTTTGTTTTAAAATATTTTTTTGCTGCAATAGTTTGATACAAAAATAAAACGTTGCTTTTAAAATCTCATATATTTTTCTGTCAGCCAGCGACCGCAGAAACCGAAAGACAACCGAAACTCTGAACGAAATATTAATTACAAGCGAGGGCAACATCTGTATTTTATCTGTTATTCTAACTTCGAAACAATGTTATTTGAATTTTTAACTTAAATTTGAGTAAAATTATTGTCATATTTGTGAACTTAATATATTTATGTCAAATGTATTTCAGAGATAAAAAAAATTGCATTTTAACTGGCCTGTAACTTTAGATAATCGTTATATTGAAACAAGCAAGAACATTTTCATAACGTAGATTTTTTTTACGCAAATTACATTTTCACTTGAGAACATGGCGTTTAAGTGTACTCAAACGATGCTCTTATGAAGTGCTCGTTGTCGACGCTCAGTATGATCAACATATTCTTACAATAATCTAATGTCGTCATCCCTTTGTCCTTATCCCACTCACGTAGTGTCGGCATCAGGATTTCTTCCAGGAGATCAATCTGACTGTCATCTCATTCTTCACTCTACATGATTATCTCACCTTACACCTCTTCCTGAGCTTACTCCTACTGGTGTACTCCTCCACATTCATACAATATTAAGATCTAGATCTAATCACATAATTTTCGTATGCTTGATTCAAATACAAGAAATATTATTTCTTAATGAAAATCAAATCCTATCAAGCTCTGAATGACATTAGAACAAAAATCTACTAACAGAGTTATCATTTAATGCAAAGTCGCGTCCGACTGCAAATAAAGTGTAATAAATCAGACTATATACTGGCTAACTGAAATGTAGACATCGATCTCTCCCGCTCAACTCAATTCTTTCAATTTGTGTAAAAGCGTCTCGTTTAAGCTGAAGTGAAGAAAACTTCCGAAGGCACTTAACCGCATGCGTGGCTTTCATTTAACTTATTGAAGTGAATAAAAATAAAATAGTTAATTTTGTTTTTATTTTATTAAAGTAATAATATTGATCAATTAATTTGTTTACTTTGTTATTTCTAAATAGCACGGGAAATTTATTTTTATTTATAAGTACATATAACATTGCATGACGAGGTATTGCTGTTTACTTAGAAATTAAATAAGCAATGATGATGCATACAAGAAAACCTTATTGCAATTATTTTGTCAATAATCATCATTGCAATATTATATTTTGAGCAACGATAGGAAACTTTCATTCATTCTCATCCTGCAATCATTTCAAGAACATCCTGTATACATTTGAAATATAAAAAAAAATTAATTGCCCGTGATTATCTACAGAGCACTCGGTAAACAATATTACGAAGGAATATACACGACGTTTGTTATATATGGCATTTGAATTATTGCAATGTTGTATCATCATCATCACCCTGTCTGCCTGCTGCTGGACATGCGTTTATTCGAATGCCTTCTACAGCATGTTCTATAAGACTGATAAAAGTGTTTAACAATAAAAATTGTCCTTACTGCCTTCAGGGACAGGAGTCACTGGACTCTCCGGTAAGAGAATTCCCTTTTGCACTAATTCATCTCTATTTGCTCGGACGGATATCTTCCTCTCTAAAGCTGTAACAATTAAACATTTCATATAGTACAAATTAAAATAAATTAAGTATACATACTAATCAACATATCCTTAAAATACTTTAAGTTGTTAGATATCTCCATACACTGTTCAAATTATATGTGGGGTTGGCAAAACATCTTTTCTTATTTATTTATTTTTTTCCGCATTTCATTTGTTCCATACCCGGTTGCAGTTTATTGGGAGTATTCCTACAATGAACTAGCTTGCATATTAACTTACTTCTAGAAGCTGCTTCAAATTTTTCGGATTTCTTTTTCCGTTTCCACTTCCACGGTTTAAAGAGTCTACCGAACGCGGAGAATTTTGATTTGGTCCGCTCCGCGGGCGGCGTGCGCGCGCCCGAGCCCAGGCTGTTAGTGCGCACCGCTGAACCATTTTGTTTTTTGGCTGCAAAAAAGAAATAACATATGATATTTCCGCTTCAATTTAAACATTGCGTTTACACTCTAAAATATAACACTATTTTAATTTAATTCTTGAACTCTAGTATATCTCAATTGCTAAGGCCTTTTTTACCCATTGAATAAGTTTATAGCCATATATTATATTAATCCTAATAGATTGTCAATTGTTACGAGAATATAAACGCTAAAATGGGACAACGAGATTATTGTAAATAAATCAAATATGACAGTGACAAGAGTCGCGGAAATATGATAATGTTGTTATTCTCCACAAACACTGTATAATAAAACAAATGCAGTAGATATTGCTAATGCGATAATAATTAATACTTGTATTTTTTTTTATTAAAATTAAAATATTACTAGATTTTTGTTAATTTACTAATATTTCTTGTAACCATTCCTGGTTAGCTTGAACAAATTTGTGTTAGGATATGGTTCACGACAATAGTCGAATGGCGGGATTCGTACCGACGACCGCTAGATCGGTAGTCCGTACCCGTAACCATTGGGCTATTGGCGCTTCATTGTTTTATATGTTATTACTTTTATCAATATTATATTGTAATAAACATTATTGAATCGTACTTGTTGTTACGCTGTTTTTTTAATAACGTTTTGACGTTAAAATTGTTTAAAAACAGCGTTAGAAGCAATGAAAGTAAAAACAGAACCGTTGATATTTCAAAATACAATAGCGTGACGATTATCGTCACGGTCGTTTCTCATTGGGATAGGCAGTGTAAAGAGGTCAACGGCGGCTAAGCCTCTATTGCACGCATAGTTTGCCTTTAATTTTTTTTAGACAATATCTAGTATTAATCACTGGCTGCAGTTTAAAAATTTACCAATTACCCATCGACAATATAACAGTGTTAGTACGTTTCCATAAGATAGTTTTATATGAATTTCTACGATTTTTTGATTTAATACGTCGGCAGACTAACGAGACAAAGTAAGAAAGGAAGTTCCATTGCTAATGCACTTATTCAATTACGAAAAGGATTACTGCAGCGCTGGATTGCTGCGAAGTTAATAATGTAAATAAGTTTATGATAAACTCAAAGTTCTTGTGAAAAAAAATAAGCATTGATAGAAAATTATTATAATATCATTGAGCATATATCCGATAACGCGAGTTAACATTCTGAAAAGGCTTTAAGAAATACTAATATTTTTATTTTTCTACGTCGTTTATTCAATATTTTAATAGAAAGCTTAATGTGTCTTTTTCAATGGTTGTCATAAAATAATTGATTACACAACTGAACACAATAATAATAAGAATTAGAATATTTCCTAGCGATTTAACATTATAACGAGAGCAAGTCGAGAGAGTTGTAAATCATACAACAGTTAAAAAATCCTAATAACACTATAAAGCTGCATAATTTGATATCACGTGATACTCAGGAAGTCCTTGGATGCGGAAGGCGGAGGACCGCATAATGTGGAAGGCATTGCGAAAGGCTTATGTCCAACAGTGGGCAGACAAGGGCTGTTGATGATGATGATACTCGGGTTCAACACAATGAATTAAAATAATCTGTGTAAATTTCGTAGGTATTGAAACTAGAAAGAAGACTCAAGCGAATCATACGACATACCAACTATGTAACGGAATGCGTGTAATCCCCATTGATCGCATTAGCGAGACAATTTAATGTAATCAAAATTAAAAACTGACGTAGTTCGTTTATAAAAAAATTATAACAAACAATCCGAACAATTTTCATTGAGTAAAAAATTCTGTAAGTGATCGCTAATATAACACAACACAAATAGTAAAAACGAAATTTCCGATTAGGACGTAGTTTATATAGGAGTACGTAACAGATACATAACACAGCGTGAGATAAATGCAACACAATGCGCTGTACATGTATTGGACGACATCAGTTACTATGGTGTGGGTACTGATGCACACATACACAATCAGCGGCCCCATTAAGTCGATAGACTATTGTTGAGAAACGTCCGCGCCCATCCCTCACAATGACAACAAAGTCGTTATACCTTCGAGTTGCGGTCGAAGCGACTTTCTTACGTTCACTATTAATTATGTGCGTTCTTTATTGATCTCAATTGACAATTTAAACTTAAACATTGAGTTAAATATACAATAAGCTTACTAATATAGAATAATTTATTCTAACATACATAAAGGTTGAACACATTGATCGCGAAAACAAGACTTTAGAACCCATAGTTATTTAATCTCTAAAATAATTGATGTAATGTTCAAAGAGGGACTGGGTCGTAGGAACAAAATCACACCGATGAACTATCATTATGAAAAATACATACGATCTTGTATTATATTATTTTAAAGCATACTAAAAAGACGCGTTTAGAATACAAGCATGTAACATCAAATAAACAATTTATTTCACTTCTTGCGTGCATTAACTTTTTTGTTCAAGCCCTACCTGTGCGGGGACTTGTGTAAAAAAACATCCACAACCTTTATTATCTGCATCAAACAGGTAAGAACCTGGCCGATGTCGGATAACTTTCGTTGAAAAGATTTATTTAAAATTAGAAATTTGATAGTCATGTTATTTTGTAATAAGATATAAAATTAATTAATCACCTTGATTTACCTGGACTGTGGACTTTAATGACAGATCTATGTTTTTTTTATAAGAGGAGGGAGCAAACGACAGGCGAGATCGCGCGGTGATCATGGACGCCCAGACATCCGCAATACCAGAGGAACCACGGATACGGTGCCGGACTATGAGAAAGAGATCCACTCGATTCTTGAAGGCCCCTAAATCGTATTGGTTATATCAGGTAAATAACAAACTTATATACATTACGTTCTGGTATAAGAGTTTTTAGTGATTATATACTTTACCAGCGACAAGGGATAATCAAAGCGCATAACGCGACGCGCATATGAATCGGACGCAAACATTTATATGCAAACAACGTATAAGGTTCTACGGCGACGGTAAACATTCTTGGAGGGAACAATGGATTGTTCGTTTTAAGTCAAATACTAATATTACTTTTAACAAGAATACATTCTCCGTTTATCAGCGTAGTAATTAGGTCTCTATTTACTCTACCAGGAAGGTGCCAGTCAAGATAGCTGAGACGACTACAACAAACAACTCATTATTGATATAATGTGCCAGATTTTTGGTACAAGATAACAGAACGTTAATAATCTCAGTTGCCAGTGTAGTCGGTGTTTACCACGCTAAATACAATGTATTTCAAACAAAGCGCTGTTTCTGTTTGGCCTTATTTAAAAACAAAAAAAAAAACTAGTAGAATGTAGATTGGTGTCCATAATACCAGATGACACCGGATGATGCTTTGGATGGTTATTTTTATGGTGGAAGTTGGGCTTATCGCTGGATACCAATTTTTGAATAAATACGTTTTATTTATTTTTAAGATTTAGATATATTAAAGAGAAGAATAAAAGGGGATGGATTATAATGTTGAATAAATCATGTTTTCTAAGCATAAAAATTTATATTATACAGCTGTTTTTTTTATAAAATCCATCGACAAAAGATAAATCCGAACAATAACATTTTTTGTGAAGTAATTAACGCAACATCGTATTACTGTTCGGTGGCCAATTACATTGAGATTATAACTGTGGCCTAGTAAATTTTGTGAAAACTCCAAGTGAGTCACCACTGGTGTCGTATTGTTGGCACTAGACTTTGCTTGGTGATACCAGTGAAGTGGTGCTGGCCGACGTCCTCGTCAACGGTCACCCTGACCGCTATTCCACTAAGTATTCTACATTTAAATAGACGTAAAATATCTATATTCTTGTAACGATGGATGATGGACCAAAGCAGATAGTCAGTTTATTTTTCTTCATTTCTTGCACCAGAAGAGGTCGTCCCTCGTAAATTTACCATGACTATAGCGATCAGTCGCAATTAGAGCATTGCTAATATATATTAAGACTGACGTAACTTTTTCAAAATCAGTTGCGTTCTTGCGATGTAGATTTCTTAAAAGATAATGAACTGGAAAGGAATTTTGTTGCTATTGATAATTCTATCATTATCAGCAGATACGTCTCAAACGAGGTTTAAGGAACATTCAACTTTAAAGCACGGTGAATCATTAAAAAACAAAACACCTCGTAAAAATGGAGTGCCGTGGATATATATGACGTCAGTGTCCAACGTTGTGTAACCAATCCTTTTTAAAAACTATTAAAAAGGTAAAATTCTAGTTAATCGATGCGTTTAAGTTTTGATGAAATCATTATATCGATGGAGAAGTTTAACTAAGTGATCATAACAGATTACAAGATGAACTTATACTATACCTACTATGTATGTATAGCAGTGTTTAGTTTCTAACTTCCTCTATGATCATGTTCAATCAACGATACGTACGGCCAACGTGTGATGTCACTACAACGCGCATTATTTTTCATTATTAAAACACATCTAGAAAATTTCTCTCAATTACCGAGCAAAACTTAATTAATTCTACGCAGGCAGTTAACTTTAATAGATGGACGTAGTTTGTTAGCATAATGGCATACATTTAAGATGTATTTAACTTTTAACATTACAATACATTCTCTCTGCTCTTGTAAGTACATTGCAGAGGCCAAATGTCAAGCGGCTATATGAATTCGCAAGTCTTTTGTTTAGTAGGTACACGCCGTCAGACGGGAAACGAGGTAAAAACAACAACTGACCGGCGACGGCGGCTACTTCCTTTGCTCCCACGTGCAAGAAGTCTGTGAGAGATAAAGAGCTCGCTATCAGCTGCCTGCGCTCCTGAAAGTCGAGTTGGTCGAGGCTATTGGTCCTCGTCCCGCGCACCGCCTGGGCGGGCGCGCTCAGAGACATGTCAACTACATGCAGCCATGTCGCGCGGACGACATCTTCGGTACGAATGGTGGATGCAAGCACAACACAACTGGCAAACACAAAACAAAGACACACGCGAGGCCGGCACGAGCGCAATAATCACGTTACGTACGTAAAGTATACCTGCGCCGCGAGGGACGCACGACGATGGACTGGCGGGCGCGCGACGCGAGCGCGCGGGCGAGGGAGCGGCAGGGCGGGGGCCCGCGGGCGCCGTCTCCCTGCAACTTGCACTCAAGCCGCACGCCGCGCCACGCTCGCCGTCGCCGCTCTCCGATCCGTACCATAACTAGGTACCAAACCACGCTTGGTCTGGTTTGGCGAGTCTCCGGTGATATGACATCACACCAAGCGTTAAATTAAGCTTTCGGGTACGTTTGAAGGCTTCACTGGACGTAAAAATCGAAGTCAAAATTTGAAATGAAATCATGAAAGTACGAAGTTAAGAAAGAAGCTATAAAGTAGGCGTATGTCCCAAGCTTAGTAGAATACAACGATATTGGTATGCAATACGCATCGATGCAACGAACAGAAGGAATGCGATTTGTACTCGTAGCATTGTAGTATGTACGCGATTGCAACACAATTGTAGTAGTTCGCTTGTAAATCCGCTTGCCCCACGCCTCGTTAGCGGCAGGTGCGCACTATGCAGCCCCTTGCAGCGTCACGGCTCACGGCTGAGAGACGTCGTGGTGCTTTGCACCCCTCAATTTAGTTCAATAACCGACCGCTTCTGCGAGTCGACTCCAAAAATATGTCTTATTTTATATGTAATGTTGAAAGTGTATTACTGGGAAGTTAAAATATATTCTGATAAAATATTCAGTGATTTGACTGATCAAAACAATACCACTCATTACTGTTGGGAAAACTACAACAGGAGCAACTAAATATTATCCATGAAACATTTTAGACTAACGCAAAAGTAACTTTGAAAAATATTTTTTTTTGTAAACAAGAATGTTGAAGAATTATAAACAATAGACAGGTATTGCAGTGGCACTGTTGTCCTCTCTGCTGTGCTCATATTTACATCTTTAAAATCCGATAAAACCTAACATATCAAATGTTTGTGATGTAAAATGTTTATATGCCTATATGTGTACGTTTATTTGGCTCATATTGAATTTGACGTGACTTTTACTGGACGGCTAGTTTTGTTTATAAGTCCACGCTCATGAAATCGCGGGTTACCGCTAATTATAAATAAATTTCTATTGAGGTTGCATTATAATATTGGCAAGATAGTTTTAGCACTATTGCTGTTATCACTTATAAAGGTAAGTCATATTAGAATAGTATCTTATATGACATTAGCTAAGATTGTACGCAATATTTTGTATGTGAAACTAGTACGAAAATATATATTTCTAAATTTACTAATAATGATAAGTAAACATAACGAGCTACAAAATCCTCCAACATACGAATAAACATATAAAGATAACATGACGTAGGAATGCAGTCAATTAATGTGACGTATTCAACTCACATAGTGTTGCAGGTTCTTCTAAGCCGCATTCGCTCCTCGTGTCGTCATCTATTGGCCTATGTTTAGTTCTACTCTTTTTCGTTTTAACATTAACGTCGTCCATATTAGAGCACAGCGCACTCAACTTGTCACGGCCACATTTCAACATAGAGTTCGCATCGTATGCAGTAGTCATGTGTACAAATGAGTCGAATTGCGATATACAACTAAGACATTACCCAGAGAATTTGTTGATAAGATAACGGCTGATACAGTGACGATTTATCAACCAACACTTTGAAGCATAGCAAGAGTACTTCAATTCAGTAGTTCGTTTAACTTTGAACATTTATTTTGTATCGTAACTTTACTACATCAAGTTGTACATACATACATGTCAATGCCATCAATAATATTCATAATTACAAGAGTAGGATATTTAATAACAATATTTCGTCTAAAAAAAAATTGTTATCAGTATTCTAAGAAAAAATATAAATTGATATGCAATTCCCAAAATCAATGTCTACATATAAAAATATAGTTACAAATTTATCACAAGGTTGTCCCTTTACAAAATCCCTTCTGATGGCTTGAGGGATCACAGTGTTGACGGGTAGATTAAACGTTTAGCTTGTTTATTAATAGAATATACCCTTTGCCCTAGAAAATAAGCCGACCATATATTAAAGCCTGCCGCCTATGTGAGCGTATAACGTACGCGATGAAGCTTGAATTTATAAAAAAAAAAACATAAAAAAGCATAGAAATTTCACACTAGGCAGTCATAACAAATGAAGCGGTAATACTATCGTATCAATATAACTTATGGTTCAGTCATAATATTGATGAAAATGATATAATATGGTAGTTGTTAGATTACGTTAAAGCTTAAAGTGTAAACGCGACGACAAGCACATCGGACGCTGACTATTGATTTATAAATCTCTTAGTTCAGCAGTTGGTATATCTGTCGCTTTTCATCGAAATATATTGTTTAAAATGTATAAACCATACACCGTATTAACCGTAGTCTTTGAAACAAAACATTTCAAAGAGGTTATAGTACAGTAAATGATTCGGGTTTTTATGACTACAAAATGTTATCGGTCTTATAAGATGCCATAACGTTTAACATACGCCGCCGAAATTCTTTTTAGGACTTCAATGATCTCCAAGGGAACGTAGTGTCTCACCTTTAGTGTAGATAGGGAAATCACCGTCGGAACGGCTATGGGTGAGCATGGAGCCGTAGGACCGCCACGGCGGTCGATCGCGCGTCAGCCGCGGGCCCTCCACGACGACGCTCACCTCAACCAACCCAACATCACAAGTAATCACGGCACTCGGCCCTACGTTTACTTAGCACGCAGTACGTGGCGGGACGACACACCGAGCACGCTTTGACACGCCAATGGCGGCGCCATCGAGGCGAGAGTACGAGCGGAGGCTGCGCGGCGCATCTTACTCGCGCACCCTCGCGCCCTCCCTCGTCACATTTTAGAGTTCCAATAACCTTCCTGCCTAAAGCTTAAATAACATCATTTCAAATGCTGCTCACCGGCACGTCTTTGTATCGATGCAACACACTTAAGTATGTAAATATTTAAGATTATTTTATAAAGATGAAATATTAATAAATAATTGATATTTCTCGCAAGTTATAAATTTCGCTGTTATAACAAATGAGTAGAACCGAGAAAACAGATTGAGTTCAATGTTTTAAGAATATGAAAAATATACGAATATTAATCATAACACCATTTAGTTTACGCAGTTAAGGTAGAGATCAAGTCAGAGTTGGATGCATGTATATTTTGTTGAATGTAAATAAACTTTTTATGTATAATGTGAGTAGGGACTAAGAAATGTATCCACGAAATATGTTTTCCTATGACTTTACATTAACGATAGTAAACTAAGCGTGGACACGCCATGACCCCAGACAAAGCCAAGTAATGTTTATGAACATCAATGAAAACGTACAGTTCTGTGGTTACTAATAAATGAGACAACAATAACTGAAAATGTTTCCATGCATTGAAAAACAGTCGATCAAGTAGATATAGATGCTAGAAATAAGTACATAGTAACCCACAAATGTACAATTGTTCACTAGAGCAGAAAAACTGTTATTGGAATCATTGGTATTGTCAGTCAAAATAGTTTAAAATTTGGAATATTAAAAAACCTCATCATCAGCTCAATGTCAGTGTACTAGCAAAGTGTTTACTCACAAAGGTCACCATTTGTAGCTGAAGATTCAATTGGTAATGATAAATGTCGCCCTCCTTTTCCGACTGCCTGCACACCCTGAATTGCTTTGTCCTCCGTTTGACCTAATGAATACATATAATTAAACTGTTTAATCAACAAATCTAATTTTTAATTTAGAACATTAGAAAAAGGAGGCAACTAAATTTAACATAATAATTTATTTCTTTACATAAATACATAATCCCAATAATACTTTTCATTTTACATTTCAAAACATTTAAATAATATTCGTTTTTTTATTTATGAAAACAATTATATCACATCTCGCAATGGAAAGATATAAAAAGGTATATTTCTTTCATCCGGATAAAAAGAAGTAACTGAATGGTGGTCTTGTATGCTTCTACTGAAAATATTACTATTTTGTATTCTATCTTGTTCTAAATATTTTTCTTTGTACAATATTCTCCAACTTGTTGCAACAGATGTATTATCTTTGAAATCTCTTTTATACATTTCTCTCCATAATCCTTCATTGCTTGCTACAGCTTTTAGACGTTTACAAGTTTCTGATATGTTTAATACAGCTCTAGCAGCTAAGTAAGGTAAAACATTACACAGTATTATGTCATCTGGAAGACCAACTAAACTAGCACTGGGATATCCATAGTTACTCAGAATCTTGCTTTTAACTGCTGATAACACTTTGTTCTTGAATGTAACAGAGAGATGTTTTAAATCACGATATATCATAGGAATTGTTGAAGCTCGTGGTGACACAACATAGCGGCTAATCGGTAAACAAACTGAGTAAGTTTCACCATTCATATCATTGATAACTAAATTTATCAACATGAGTGCGCCCAGTGGACTTATGATAAGCTTCAGTGGCAAATCTGAACACCCAAACATTACATACTTAGCCTCATACAACCCGGTCTGCAACTTTTTAGGTATCAAATGTTGAACATCATATGAATTAACACTATCCTTAACCTCGGAATCATTAATAACTGGCAGAAATCCATTTTCTAGCATCAATACAATAATCAAAACATAGAAGAGATTGTTTTGAATTGGTTCTGAGCCTTTATTTTGTGAAAGCACTTCTCTTGACAGTTTGTCTAGTAATAAAGATATATTTTCTATTGTACTATCTTCTAATTTCAAAGACATTTTAAGAAACTACAGAAAATTGGGTGCATATATATTTTTATTGAAAAGTCATGGCAATTAGGACTACATAATTTTATATTTCAAGTTGTCAATGTCATAGATTTGAAGATAGTTGACACATGTCAGTGCACAGACTAAACATTTGAATTTGTCTATGGTTTAACATTAATACTTAGTTTTTGTATTATGTCTTATTCATTTTGTTATTATGCTGTGCAATATAAAAATAAAGAAACAAATTTTCTTCTGTATATTATGTCAATATAATATGTTACATTACCTTAGGAGAAGAAAACTTGTATATAACCCATCACCATATTATTATATTAAACATTTTAAACTATTTATGTAACTCTGAGTTTACTGAGTACTGAATTAAGTAACAACTTAACATGGAAGTTCTTAAATGCAATTAAAAACAAAATAAGATGTTCTGATTTAGTCCAAATGAACAAAAAAAGTTAAAAATTATAAGCATATTAAGCAAATCGGCGGATGAAACTAGTATTAATAGTAAAAGTGATTAGTTTATGCTTTTATTCATTAATGAAGATGTACTTGGTCACACATATTATTTGGATAATTTCATTGACATGTCAGCCTAACATATTTTCTGGATATTAAATGCATATGGGAGCACAAGTTATTGGCTGTAACTAATGATTAATTTGTTAACTTTCTTAGAATGTAAATAAGCATAAATAATTAAATGATACTGATATGAATTAAATACTTAAATGTACTTGTCAACTATTTGTTATGTAACTACTATTTTATTAACATATTTATACTTGATTATTATTAACTTAGATATATTATAATTAGATTGTTTTATTGATATAGATATTATGTAGTTTTTTTACCATCAAACATTATCACAAAAAAATTACTAAAAATGCATATTATGTAGCATCAACAAAGTAAAAACCATAATACACATACACACATACATAAAACCATATGTAGTTGTAAATGAGTCATGTTATTAAGCTATAGATTTATCATAGGTCAAATCTTAATGTGATATGTTTATATAGCATATAAAACAGGACACTAATTTGGCATGTTTTGCATCCGCAAAAGTTTTCATTAACAGAAAGTAATCAATTTTTAATTTGTTTCTAATTTCCGATTACAAGAACTATATAAAAATAAATATAATGTGACATTTTCATTATTAATATAGTAAAATGATAAAACAACTTCTTGTAATAGTCGTAGTCAGGCGTTTTAACAAATTATGTTTAATCAAATAACTTTGCTGGTGTATTACAAAAGAGTTATAAATTAGAAGTTAAATTAATCGTCACTATTAACTAGGTTATACCAAGTTCCATATTTTATTTGAACTATATTTTGTGTTACTTACCTATATTTCCGCTACTGTCGAGTTTCTTATTGCTCTTCAAGGAACCATCAGAATTCTGATTACCCGAACTTTTATCGTTGTCACTAGCCATTGAAAGGTTTCTTGAAACTTTCAACAACTATTCCATTGTTATTGAGCTCTTATTGGTACGGATTTAAAGCTAATTTTCTAATTTATCTTATAAACATATAAAAGTAAGAAAAGCACTTTGATAACTTTTTTATAACTACGATTACTAATACATGTTTACACCTTCGACAACCGACTGTTCGTTCAAAACCAGTATTTTCTCAAAACTCTTTGGATCATCTGTGTTTGATAGTACAGATAATTAAGTGTTAGCTTTAGCAACAAACAAAAAATTTTAACAAAAAAATACTATCTCAGCACGCGTTTAAATTCACATCAAAAAATGTAAGAAAACTAAACTAAATTTCCTTATTGTTTTAACTAATTTATTTTACGCCACGTTTTTTTTTTCTAAATAAAAGAATACGTACCTGCAGATTTTGATCTTTAATAAAATTAGTATAGTCTACACTTACTTTAAATGCTACACTACTCTTTACTCTTTTTAGCTAAAGGTTATTCCGAGGCTACAACTATTTTTATACTATAATACCAAGCTACAACTTAGGTCTTACATACAAATACATGGCAGCGTGAACCCCACAGATTCATTTTTTTTAAGAAAGCGCACAAGTCTTATTTATTACTAGCTGTTCTTGTGCGGCTTTACCTGCATACAAATCTTACATAACAGTTTTTTACAATCTACTCACCCCCAAATTTTATAGCGTGTTAATATATAGCGTAAGACCCGCCGTGAGTGAAAGGTTTTTTTCTACAAAAAGTATCATTCAAATCTAAGCCATAGTTGCTAAGATTTTACCGAACAAATTTAATAAATTTGCGTTTTATATAATACCGTGATATCATCATGTATCCATAAGTGTATTTACATTTCGTACCTAACTCACAGAGATAGGCTATTTAAGAATCACTTCGACTCTTGATTATTTAGTTTATTAACAAAGTAAACAAAGTTTATTTTTAATTTCAATATCAAGATTTTATTAACTTTCTCAGTCAAAAATAATACCCTATACGTTCGTAATTTTAAATACAATGTTAGCTATTGCTGACTATATTGGACTATTGTCATAACGGTGACCGACACTTATTATTCGTGAGTTTGAAGCTGCGAAATCCATCTGTCAAACAGTCTTAAGCTACAACTGTGAGCTACAAAAAGCTACAGCTGTACAGCTACAAATTGATTTGCTATTTCACTTAGAACTTTTCTAATCTATGAGCAGTTTTTGCTGTGCATTTGTCTTGTTTGTTCCTTATAATTTTTCGTCATAACATAAGATAAAAAGTTACATACTGGTGGTAATTCATTAGAACAATATTTAATAAAATTAATTATAATAAAATATCCCACGTTACGTGACTGTGCTAACTACAGTTGTATTGCTGATGTGATATTACTGAAATGTCATCGTATATGGCAGGTGTTTTCGATTTAGATTTGGATGTTGATACAGTTACAGTTGGAGATTCTGACGAAGACGATATTATTGAAGTTGATGAGGTATTTATGTCATGTTCCTTTTTTTAGAAAATTGTTGACACCATACCATAACCTAACATTAATCGTGTCGTATACTTCGACTCCAATGTTCAAGGGCTCAGCATTTATTTATATTTGACTGTGAAATGAAAACCACGAGTACAGTTATGATATTTTTCAAGTTAATTTTAGATATAATCTTAATCTCAGAACCTGCTATTGATTTATTAAATAACATATTATATTTATATCATGTATAACATTTGATTTATGTTCTTTTACGCAGGTTGACTATGATCCCGAACTTAATGTGAATAATATAGCTGAGTGAGTATTGTTATCCTTTGTATAACTGTGATCAGTTCCATAAATATATTTGCATTTAATTATTTTTTATAGATCTGAGTGTTCAGAAACTATACAGCTATCAGAAGACAATGTAAACCCAGGCCAGTGCAAGCGTCTAGGACCCCAAGATTTCGAACTGAGAAAAGTGTTAGGAAAAGGTGGCTATGGCAAAGTATTTCAAGTGCGAAAAATCACAGGGCCCGATGCAGGTGCTCATTTTGCAATGAAAGTTCTTAAAAAAGCTTCTATAGTCCGTAATCAAAAAGACACTGCCCATACTAAAGCAGAAAGAAATATTCTGGAAGCTGTCAAGGTAAGCATTATTTGCAAAAATTTTTTTTCTGTTTAACAACACTATAAATAATGGTAGGTTATTTTTAAAACAACATGTTTAATTTTTTGGGTTGGAAAGTAACTTGATTTTTTATTAATCAAATTTTCTTGCAATTTTCAGCATCCGTTTATAGTTGAATTAGTATATGCTTTCCAAACCGGTGGAAAACTATATTTAATTTTAGAGTATTTAAGTGGTGGAGAACTTTTTATGCATCTGGAGAGGGAAGGTATTTTTCTTGAAGACACTGCTTGGTGAGTATACAATAGTACTATTTTTATAGGTCATCCTTATTAATACTATAACAATTGTAATTGTTAATCATAAACTTTTATATTGTATTTATATATATTTTATTAATAAAATTCTGGTGAAACTCTTACATAACTATAAAAATTAGATTCCTATGCTTTATGCCGACTGTGTATAAAGGAAAAAGAAACTTCATCTCACAGCATAGAATACTGCCTGGCATGTTCCAACCACAATTCAGTACAGTTCAGGATCTCAGCTTGTTAGAATCACCAGTAACACATAGGGTTTCTTTGGTGATTGGGTCTGGCTGGAGTAACTATCTATACTTTCGAAAGGCACACATTAGTCTGTTACATAAGTTTTTCTTGTATTTTTTTCCCAACGTAATGCATTTTGATCTATAATTTTCTTCCGATAAGATGTTATTGATATAAAATGTAATGAAAATTAATGTTTTTAATTTTTTCAGCTTCTATTTATCAGAAATAATTTTGGCACTGGAACATTTACATAGTTTGGGCATCATTTACCGCGACCTCAAACCGGAGAATGTTCTACTAGACGCCCAGGGTCATGTAAAACTTACAGATTTTGGGTTATGTAAAGAACATATACAAGAAGGTATTGTTACACATACATTTTGCGGTACAATTGAATATATGTAAGTAATTTTTTTCTACTCATGAGTATATTGTTTGTATGAATGTATTACAATATTTAAATTTATCACTCAAGGGCACCAGAAATTTTAACAAGGAGTGGCCATGGAAAAGCCGTAGACTGGTGGAGTTTAGGCGCTTTAATGTATGACATGCTAATTGGTCAGGTATGTCAGGTTCTGTTATATAAACTTTAATAGGAAGTTTGGTACAATGTTTTGTAGGTATCAGTTTACACTCGTTTATAATTTATTACATAATGTCTGACACCTTTAATTTTGATGTGTTCATAATTTTTAAAATATATTTCAGCCTCCGTTTACTGGTGACAATCGCACTAAAACAATAGAGAAAATATTAAAAGGAAAACTCATGTTACCTGCTTACCTCACACAAGATGCGCGCGATTTAATACGACGTCTTATGAAACGATCGGAGACGCAGCGCCTGGGCGCCGCCGGGGCCACCGCGGTGCGCGGCCACGCGTTCTTCAAACACGTGCACTGGGATGATGTGTTTAACAGAAGATTGGAACCACCTATGAAACCCATACTAGTAAGTTTTTATTTTAAGAAATATGGTATACACTATCAATCATCCACTTCTAGATCTACCAATGTTTTCTATATCATAATGTCACATCCTAGTCACACACTTTTAGTGTACTTAAATGTGTTGAGTATTTATATTTATATTAATATTTAGAACCCCACACTAGTAATGAGAATACAATTATATACCCAGCATACATCATACCAAATTAAAGTTACTTTTGAAAGTAATAAGACATCCGAGTTAAAAAAAACATTTTCGTTATTCTAAATTTTGCCATGTTATTCTGTAACGAGATGATTATTTTGTGAACAGTTGTGTAATATAGACCGTAACAGGAAAATAATTAATCATAGTTAATTAACAGTACACTACAATACAGTCACAGTAAATAATCATTATGTAATTACAATTGTATGGTTATATAAATTCCACAAGCAATAAATCTGAGTGTTATTTAGTATGTGTAAAAAATGCTGTAATTAAGATGATAATTGTTAAAGTTTGGTGTAATTTGTTACTCTAAATGCTGAAAAATATGGTGGTATCAGGAAATTATTTTCACCTAAAATTGCATTACCATCTAACAAAAGTATCATCTTTAGTATTACACCATATTTCCTTAAATATCTTTTATTCTTCTTACAATTATGGTATTTACTTTTATGGATAAAATAGCCTTTGTTTATAAGAACAATAATACAATGCAAAAAGTGTGGGTTACTGTATTTTAACCTGTTTTTTTTAATTTCACTTGCATATGATAATTACATTGTTTTCAGTCAAGTGAAGACGACGTTTCACAATTTGATACAAGATTCACTTTACAAACACCCATTGATTCACCAGACGAGTCCACGCTAAGTGAAAGTGCCAACCTAATGTTCCAGGTAAATAAGATGATAAAAATGATTAAAACTGTTATAATGAAGATTTTTATGGTTTCGAGTAGTATTATCTGCATTGTGATCGTTTAGGGCTTCACATACGTCGCTCCGTCCGTGCTGGACGAGGTGCACAAGCCGCGCGTGGTGACGGCACGATCGCCGCGGCGGCCGCGCTCGCACCACGCCCCCTTCGCCGCGCCCGCCGCCTCGCACGCCCTGCAGGAGGACCTCATGGATGTACAAGGTCTACCTATATAGTGAGTAGCCCGCTCGCCCGACGCCATAGCAATAATATCGGAATGTATTTATTATGTGTAAAGACTTCTCAAGTCTCACTTCGATTGAACTATATCAAGTGTAACAAGACGATTGAAGCTCCTGTTTTTATTTCATGTTGGTTGCGTCACTTCCGAGGAGCAGATTTAGTCAATGTTATTATTTTACTTGTCTATAGTTTAAGTTATATTAAGTTGATTAATTTTTGTTAATTAAATTTGTGTTCCCGAAATCAACTTTTTTGTTTTTCTAGTGTTGTATGTTACTGAAAAATAATGCAAACATTTGAAAATTAATCATTAATATAAAAGTTCTAAGGACTCTGTTATTTATATATTTATTTGAATGTAACCAAAAGTAGTGAACATGAAAGACCTAAAACAATGCATCACCTGACATAATATGAAATCAGCAATGTTTGTCGTGGACAAAATAATCCTTGCATAAATAACTAGTTCTTAGTTCAAACAGTGCTCAAACAGTGCCTTCAAATATACAACTTAATAACTAATAATTTTAAGTATAGGAACAATAAGAATGTTAATTTTTACCGACCCATGTACTTATTTTTTTAATGATTATTATCTATAGCGTGTCCGTACAAGAAGAAATAATAATCTTTTGTTACACTTGGTATAATGTAAATGATTTAACAAATTAATATTAGGATAAAGTAAGTTTGTTTAGAATCTGCAACGGATCGATGTATTGTGTTAGTTGAACATTTAATGAGATTATGGTACAGCGGTTGTTGAATGTAATTAACAAAGGATATAAGTACGAATGTTTTATTTTCAGGCCTAGGATAATTCACATAGTTGACCATTTTATACAAATGATGAATACAACTACAAAGCTGCCCATCTTATAATAATGTCCGTAAAATAATGGTACTGTTTTATACTACTATTGTTAATGTACATTTTATACAAGTTACCGTTTAGTTTAATATTTTGGTAGGGTTTTAACACTTATAATAAAAACGTTCTAACTCCAATTATACTACAGAGTAATAATAATTTAAAATATACCTTGTTACCACGCTTCATGAATTGAATTAAAGGTCATTTTTATTTTGTAATAATTGCGTTTCATTTCTAAACATATATCGCTATTTCCTTACTCAAATACAGGTTCGTCAACGTCAAGGCGGGAACAGTTGATTGGCACACGGAACACTGACAGTGAACACACTAACTGTTGTATTTCTTTGTTTGCTTTTGCTGATCAAGATTTATAGCTATGTTTACAATTGAAATTCAATATTATGCATGTTCACATCTTCCTTTGCCATTGTGTAACAATGTTACTTGAATGTTTTTTTTTAAAGACAAATAGCATTATTATAGTTATAATTCTTAAAAAGGTTAAAGTTATTTATTTTCATACATTAGTAATTACCGTTGTTGGAAAATAAATTTTTCAGTTTGCTAGATGTTAACGAACATAGTGCAAACACAGATCAGTTGCTCTGTAATGAAAATATAAAGAATAACATATTCTTATAATTAATCTAAAAATGTATTCAATGAATTATTTTAATGTTTTATTTGAAAACGTTAATGTTTGGTTATATCTTTATGAAAATAATAACAAAATATCAAAAACAATATATAACACAATACAAAGTTACAGTTAAGGTATTTTTAAGTATGGATATAAAGAGATCCAGAAGTTTGGTTGGATAGACAGAGAATTAACAAATTATCCGAACAATATATGCCCACATATTGTGTCAGTCAGGACCAGTCCTAGCTGGCCTGTTCTGAACACATTTACAAAATACTTACTGAAGTTTACGGCTTTGATCATCACAATTATCACAATTTTATATAATCAAATTATTCAATACACATAATAATTACAATATCAACTGTATGTCCATGCAATGTGCACATATTAAATATATATGAGTTTCATTTACTTCGGGCACTGATGTGAATTCAGCTGTCTCGTTACAATTTTTGGAATGTTTATCAATTGAATCAAAAATTACTTTTTTGATTTCAGTTAAAGTGCTTTGTGTTTTAATATTCAGATTACAAATAGGACAAGACACTATACCATCTTCATGTTTAAAATTATTCTTTTGGCAAATTGGACATATGACATGGTCTTGTTCCAACACTGACCAATCAACATCATCCAATTGTGATTTTTCATATTCTTCCAGCCACCTAAAGCAAATTTTTTTTTTAGTTAAACAGAAATCAATCTATATTTATAAAAATGAATTGCTGTTTGTTAGTGTCGCTAAAACTCGAGAACGGCTGAACGGATTTATCTGATCTTGGTCTTGGAATGTTCCTGGAGGTCTAGGGAAGGTTTAAAAGGTGAGAAACATTAGAAAAACACCCATGAAAGCTTTAAAAATAGCTTTTTTCCATTTCCTATACAAACGTTTTTTTTCGGATGACGAAATATATATTTTTTGTATTTCCTAATAAATTCAAAAATCTGTTTATTTATTGCCTTTAAAGCGAAATAGAGTTTGCAGGGTCAGCTAGTTTTATTATAAATCTATATATCTACCATCTTTAGTCTTTTAGTCTTGATCTTTTGTAATATCTCATAGTGAAAGAGTTGTCTTTTAAAAGTTATTAAAAAAATGTATTGTTAATTGTAATTATTAATCTTAATTATAAATGATAAGTTACATATAAATCTAAAGCAAAGTAAACAAAGAAAACATAACAAACCATTGTAATTCTTCATCGATAAGTTCATTTTTTATCTCATCAAGTACTTCACTTTCTTCATCTAATTCTTCAAATTTAGGAAATACAAACATGCTTTTATAAATTGTTATCAAAGTGTCCCGAAGTTCAGATTCATCCATAGACGCTCTGAATTTGTCCAGAAGCATATTACGACAATTTTGCACCTTTTCTTTGTAATCCTAAAAATTAATAGTTGCCTCAAATATAGGATTTTTTATCACATTAAAAATACGAATATTTATCACATAGGAAATATTTTTTAACTACCTCTTATTGCAAAATATCAAGCAAATATATTAAAATACATATATACTAAAACAGTCAATCGAATATACCTTTTTAAGTTTTTCTTTAATAGCTATCGGGGACTGCTTTTGTTTAGTCTTTAAATTTTTAAAAGATGGTGAATTGGCTTTTGGTGAATTCATGGCTGAAAAGATTATTAGTTACGAACGGACAAAAGATCAATTTTAAATCCGAAATGACGAAATGTTTACAAGAATTATAATCCCATTTAACAGTATTTGTAGTTCGGGCGGGATTAAATTTAATATTTTTATTTTATTTTACTTGACAGTTAACTGCCATAATGACAGTGACACTCGAAATTGGCGCCTCAGCACTGTAAATCTTTCCTTAGCACTTGAATAAAAAACTGCATTTCCAAATAAATAAGTTGTTGAAAGGAAAATAATTAAATTTGATGGAGAACTCTACCTCTACATTATCTAAACGGTTAATGATATTGAATATTAAGACAGAAAGTTACTTATTAAATCACTTCTATAAAAAGAAAAACACCTATTAAATCAGTTATTCTATTAATTTTTGCTTGGTTGTGCAGTGTTGCTATGTCTATGAGTAATTACAGTGCATTGTGCTTTATAAGCTATCAATTATATAGCAATACTGAAAAAAAATGTCAGATATACAGACAGATGGAAAAAAACAATGTGAGTGATAAGTGAAAATATGGCTAAGTCCAAAAGTTGATTTTCGTGAAAACCCTTATTTAAGATACAAACAATTTATTGAAAGAAAAAAAAACATATCTCTGGAAAATGACTCATGTAGAAAAACATCAATCCCGTACGGGGAAGGAAACCATTCACTCAGGACATTTTATGGTGTCACATTTTGAAGCAGAAGAGCAAGATGATTTTGATGATTTGGCTGTTCCTGTGCCGGATGAGGAACAAACCGTTCAGAAAAATACGGTGGTTGCAATGTACACTGTACCAGGATCATCCGAAACATACACTTTGTCTGATAAGGAAGAAAGTAAACAGCATCAACAACTTTCTATAGAAATATCCCTTACAAAGTTATTCAAATGTATGTCTTTAGCATACAGGTGAGCCTATTTATTTACACGTTTAACATTATTGTTTTCAAAGACTTAGCTTCTTTGATATTTTTTCATTAATACTGTCTTGTAAAGTATCTCTGCTTTTTTGATAAGTTTAAGTTTAGCTTTAAACATCTTAATGAAGGCAGTATATTAGAGGTCAAATAGGTTGTTTATTACTTAAAGCACAAAATATTTTACATTGATTTTGTGAAAAGATTTATAAAAAAAATAACATGACATAACAGTAGCATAACAACATTTTGCAAATAACAGTGCAAAAGCATTTTGCATGTATAAATGAGGAAACATATGTTTCTAGTTGGATTGGAGTATAAAGATAACATAGGTCATCGGAGCCTGTATAAAAGACAAGGGTCATTTGCTGAGATAATTCTGTCTATGAATGCTTAGTTATATTGTTTTGTTAAATATTTTCCATAAGATTAAGTTTTGCTGATTTGTATAATTTTTTTTTTGATTAAATTGAAATGCTAATTTTTTTGGGTGGGTTTTGTAGACTTCAATCTATAAGTATTTAATAGCCATTTTATAACATTTGTTTCTTTATTGGAATTTTCTATTCCATGTTCACTAGCTGTAGAAATACATAAAAAAATAAGCCATCGGCTTTCTAACATATTTTGAGTTAGAGTTCAATGTAAATGAAGGTTTTAGCAATAGATTTATAAACTGTAGGAAGTAGAGAAAACTATCTATTCTATGTATGTGAAGGACGTAATATATGTTGTTTCCAATGATAAAATAATCTCATTTATTATGGGATTTATTACAAAGTATCCATTGCCAGGGTATTTATTACAATTATTTCTAGTTATACTAATAAACTTTCATTTTGTTAAATAAATGTATGTTACAAAACATTCAATAGCAATATGATGAGTTTATATTGTATCGCACAGTTTTATTAAACAAATTTTCTGTATTTTTTTTAAAAAGAAATGTTGAGAATTAGAAATATTCATTGAGATATTAAAAATATATTTTCTTGAACCGTATTAATTGCAAAAAATACTTGTTTTTTACTCAGTTACATGAACATGTACAAATATTGCTTAAACTACTCTAGTAGAAATGAAGATAAGATACAGTCAAGCTCCATTCTTATCAAATTGTTATTTATAATAAGCTTAAGATCATTTATTGATAGTGGTGTAGATAACTTCACTACACAAGATTGTCTGCCATTTTACATTTCAGACGTACAGTTCAATATTGAAGCTGTACATTGTATAAAAATCATTTTATAACAAAATTTAACAATGTCCTGTTTAATTTTTTATAAATCAAAAATGATTCTTATGAACTCGAGAACTTTTATAGTAAATTTAATTGTGGAAGTGTTTAGTTTAAAAATTAATTTGTGATATTAAGTATAGTATTTAGGTTAAGCATGGTAAGTTGGCAATATTAATTGTTATTTGTTAATGTACTTCAGACAAAAACTAACCTCACCAAAATGGAATCGTTTCAAAGGTATAAAACTACGCTGGAAGGACAAGATCAGATTAAACAATGTTATATGGAGATGCTGGCACATGCAATGTAAGTTAATTTATCTTATTGTAACACTATTTTACCTCTCTCCATCCATTAAACACATCTATATTTGTTTACAAGTTAGTTTTCATTATAAAAGTCCCTCATGACTTTGTATTTGTAAGCTGTTGGTCATCCTTGTAAATAATAAATAAATAAATATTACTACTAACACATTGATTGGCATTACCATCCATTGTTTCGTTTTTTTTTAGGGATTTACACTTGGCACATTTATGGCAAACCTAGTTTTTTTTTTAAATTTCAATTTGGCCTAGTTTTAAACATGTTATAATTAGCTTGTTCACTTTTTCATTTATGTATGAGCAATAATGCAGCAGGTTTACATTGACAAAAAATCTGTCATAATATTGTCTCTTTTTACAAACTAAATAAGAGGAATACACATGTTTAAGATTCGGTCGACAAATATACAAGTGATAGCAGTTTTTATCAGTCATGTCTATGCAGAGTATGGGAACATATGAAAACAGATATGTTTAATGTGCCTACATGTTTTGATTCATTATGTTTTATCACGTCATTATTAATTCGTGCAAATATTTTTTAATGCATATTTTTAATCTGTATCTCATTTAATTAAGGTTTTTATTTTTAAACGTATATAATACGTAATGACGTCTGTTGGTTTAGTAAAGGCCTGACGCGTGTAGGGTCGTCTACCGACGTTGATAACGGTATTGATTGGTGATAACAAAAAGTAATTGTTATTTAAGTACACGTAAGCGTTATCCCGGATAGGCAACGATGAAACATGTTATCCGTTGTTGGTATATGATCATTTTTGTATGAAAATAATCAGTCTTTATCAGCCTGCTAGACATAGGCCTTCCCATATATTCCACAGTATACCGTCATCCGTTTTCTGTATAACTTCTTTTCTTAATTCATATGAAGATATTTTGACGCATATTTATGTCAAGATTATATTAAGGATCGAACGTTTTAAGACAAGCGAATCGAAATGATAAGGGCTTCAATGATAAACCCTTGAATATAGTATTTCGACGAAGCATCCGCTAGAGCGACCTTGTAAAAACTAGAATGAAGCCGCTTTTCTTTTAATGTTTTACTTTATCTGGACTAAAAATTTACTTGATAAAGTTAATGATGCTGTACGTATGAAATTAATTGAACAAAAAAAAACAATAATTAATTAACACGTAATACTCAAATGTGCACAGATAAAAAAAACGTTACTTAATTATACAAATTAATATTAATCTGAAATCTGATCTTGACCCGGTTTGACTTCGTCATGTATTTGAACTCCGTCGCAATTCGAAATAAACTTCATGCAAGTTAATAAAATGTATACAATAAATTTTTGACTAATTTATCAATTGACGGTTATATCCGATTTATAATTGCATACAGTGACAATTGTGTACTTGCGTAAACATCATACAACAAAATTAGCTAGGAAGTTATTCGATGTTGGGGCAGGCGTTTGAAAAGTCATATTTTACGATTGAATACATTAAAATGTTTGATTACTTCCTATCGGATTCGCCTCTTGACGTAGGGTTAACAAAAATGTATTGTGGAATGCTATAAATTTTCATTGCTGCAATTTTTGATTGATAATAATCGGCCCGCTCATATTGATAATTTTATTTCGAATGATACCAATAACGAATGAACGTATTATAATTTATAACAGTTTAGGAATTCTCCAACATAAAAATTATAACTGATCTTTTATCCGTACTCTTTTTTCCGCGACTATTGTTCATAAGAACATGTTAATCCCGTAATTATTTCTAGAACATACAAAACTGAGGTAATAAGCGTGTGTATTAATTTTTGGCATTGCTATCATTTAGATAAAGTTAATAAAAACAAGAAAGTCGAATTATAAAAAAAAATAAATGAATTTCAGTACGAAAGTACGTTATAAAATTTCCCGCTCAAATGTGTCAGCTGTCGTTACGTCAAACATCGGTAACATACGTCACTCATCACGAAAACATCGACCCTTGTACCACTGTGACGCCAGTGGTTTCCAACGAGGGCGCGTTTCTATATGACCGTCTCATTCACTCCGGCGCTTACACACAGTTGTCTCCCTCACTCCACACCAGTGGAAAAACTATTACTGTGTAAGCGACGCGATCGCGCTTACTGGAGTACGCAGTCACGCGATGATGATTAAAAAAATGTACTTTTAATTGATTGTATTTTATATACGAATAATTTTGTCCTTACAATGTAATAATGGACCTTTAAATATTGTCTTTAACGTTTAAAATGTAATTTCATATGAATTGGTAACACGGGGACACCCACTTTAGACATGATATATTCCTTTAAACTATTAAAACTTTCGTGAGACATTTCACTAAACTACAAATAAAAACTCGCGGTCGCGGCGTGCCTGGTACTTACTAGTACAGCCCTATAGTTCACTCACCCTGATGAAGGACTCCCGACGAGTCCGAAACTAGTCGGTACTTACACCGATCTACACGTGAGTTAAGCCGTTTTTATTAGTAGTTTAATGATATATTCCTTTTAATAAAATTTCTAATAAAACTTAGATAAAGCTAACATAACACCAAGTATGTCTTGTTGCAGTTATAAAGAAACAGGATACATTTGTGTGTCAGTTCGCCTCTCCTTTGGACGTTGACACACACGTCAAACCAGAGGTAAAGTGTACGATACTGCAAACGACAAATTAATTATTGCTTAAAAGGGTTAATGAGTATTACTTTATAATGTTCATTGCAGACAACTATATTAGAGGGTAAATATTGGAAAAGAAGAGCAGAAGCAGTTATAGCAGAATATAAAAAATGGCGCATGTTTCATATAATGAGACTCCTTGGAAAGGGGGACACCTCAGTCCAGGATACGGTACGTTACATTTTCTTTTTTTTTTTTTTTTTATAAAAAGTTAGGTTATGCTGAATCGACGAAATAATAATTAAAGTTTATTATTAATTCGAAGATGATTTCGTTGTTCGATAAGTGATGTGTTTGATAGGTAAGAGGGCTTGTTGACAGATGTCGGACATGGACACGGTGGAGTCGTTCTCGCAGTGCAGCGACCTGGCCGCCAACATGCTCACCGACGAGGACTACCTCAACTTCATGAGTGACACGCTCTTCTCCACCATCACAAACCACCAACCGTTCGCCTTCCCTGACTGCAGGGAGATCGGTACCTTCATCACTATTCAATTATATGTTTTTAAAAATGTAACTTAAACGTAAAGTCGAAGCGAGCCCGCAATCTGATAGAATCTGATAGAAATGGAATAATTAGTGTTACTTTTGTCATAGCCAGAGGAGCTGGTCTAGCCGATTTCATACAACCAAGCTTGGGTCCTTTGCAGCCTAATCTTGATGATTTTATGGACACACTAGAGCCTCTCCAAGGTAAGTATGCTCTCCATACATCGGCCATTCAATAATACACGTGGTGTGATGCATATAGTTCGATAAAGTTAGTGCTATGCTACGATTGTTACAGTCCACTTAAATTTGCAGACCTTCTATCGATGCCACGTCTCCCTCCCGTGCCCGAGGAGACGACCCTGCCCGCGGAGGACGCGTTGTACAGGAGCGGCATGTCAGTAGATTCTTATAGTCCACAAGGTTACATTGCAGGCAGTCAGAATACTTCTGCAGTCACAATGCCCACCAGTCAGATGAGCATTCATGGTATTTGCATATCATCACTCTTCTGCAAGTTGCTATGACACGAGGGGGCGCTAAACTGGTTCTTTTTTGAAGGTACGAGTAACAATACTCAGTTGATGTCGATGCCAGAACAAGTCAAAGGCGAGGAGATGCGAATGTATGATAATAGCCGGCTGTTCACGCAGACCGATCTGCCGAACAGCATGATGAGCGCTCCGGAGATGCTATCCACCTTCCCCCAGACCTCGTACGAGCAGCCGCCCGCGCCGCAGCCCGAGCGCGCGCCGCCGCCACACGCCAATGCCTACGTGGCCAAGTCCTCAAGAGTGCAATTCGTTGGTACGCAAAAGATATCACCCCAGCCGGATGCATACAACAAGTACAACGCAGGTTAACATTCATTTTTCATACGGTTACATGTCAGTAATCGAGTAATATTTTTTTGTTAATTTAAATACTATCCCGCTTTGTAGGAATACCGCCATCGCAGACCGCGCCGGAGACCGTTTCACTTCTGCAGCAGCCGGTGCAGAACACTAAATATGCTTCGACTATCATAATTCAGGGTCGCAGCGGGTACATTCGGGAGAAGCCACGAACGCGCATTAATCATTACCCGAATCAGATAGGCAACAACCAGTACCCCGCGTACTCGGCGAGCATCCCCGCGCACGCGGCTGCGCAGCCGGCACACGTGGCGGCGCCGGGCTTCGAGCCGCGTCCGCCCGCCGCGCAGATGCAGTACTTGCAGCCCAACCATGTGGACCCGTATAAAATGAAGGTTGGGCCCTCGCCGACGAATGTTCGGTCCTTCAAACTGCCCTCGCCACCCTTGGCTCCTGCGCCGTCCCAGCAGGTAGGGTGAAAATGATATTTGTTGAATTTAAAAATATCTACAATTCCTATATAATTATAAAGTATTCGGAATCGCGATTGAAGTCTACACGTATAATACAGATAGCGGCAAGCGGTTCCAGTTCCCCTGTGCCGCGCAGCAAGGAGCAGTTCCGGTCGCACAGCCTGCCGCTGGGCGCGCAGCTGAGTGCGGAGTGGGTGGTGAGTGCGGGCGTGGCCGCCGCGCCGGCCGTCGCACCCGCGCAGGTCCTCGTCGTGCCCCAGGACGCCTCGCCCGTCCGGCACACGCCTAGAGTTAGTGTTGCACGTATTGTTTGGATTATGCCAATTTTATCTACCTCCTAAACCCAGATTGTGACACGCTGTTATAAAGCCCCGCTGCTATATAGAGTATGAATTGAGTAAAACAGTAGTTTCGTAAGTTTGAGGTTTAAATAACGGTGATGGCGTGTCGTCAGGCGCGCGAGTCGTCGGGCGCGCTGCGACTGCGCTCGCGGTCGACGTCGGGCGGGCTGGGCGAGGCGCGGCGCGCGCCGCCGCCGCTCAACAGCGTGGCCTCCGAGCCCGCGCTGCCGCAGGCCAGCGTCATGCTCGCGCACCTTCTCTCCGCGCACCACTGTTAGTGCGCCCACCAATACCATAAGCCCACATAAAATTATACATACTTTTTACGTTACACTCCATACAAATATACTCATTGTTAGAAACAGTAATGTTTTTTTTTAGGTATTGAATTGCGCAAATTAAAATTGAGGACAATGTTTTGACTAGTATTTGAAATATATCTCGCGATGTTTTGCACGTTCGTGCCTGTCACCGTGTGAGATAACGTCGCGTTCGCCAAACAATTTACAACTACAAATAAATTAAATAAATACCCAGGTCTATATTTATTTGAACTTAACATTTAATGTCTCGGGTGACCTAAATATATTCTAAAACGAGAACTTATCAGCGATGAATTCGATAACTTTCCGGGGATTTTTTTCAATATTGAATGTATTCTAAGGTAATACTAAACAGTATTATTTTTCAGCTCAAAACCTATACACAATAAAGGGTAAAGACGAGGGCGCGGGCGGGAGCGAGCCCACGAAGTCGCCAATTAGCCGCGCCCAGCCCTCGCCTATTGACAACGAACTCATGTCGCCGCATCAGGTAACATCTCATGTATACATTCTAGATTATTGCTATTCGTGTTGTTGACTAAAAATATTTACGCGTCAATTCGTTAATTGGACGATAAATTTCAATGACGCGTTGTCACGTTTAGGCTCATTTTATTACGCAAGTAATTTTACATGCAAAAAACGGACTTCGTATTGTTGCATTCATTTATTATTATATAAAATGTAAGATTTAACAAGAGTAAGGGAAGCTAATCACTGTAAAAAGCGACACATATGTAAATTTACATTGTCCAGGTTCGATCCCTGCCCTATACCAAATTGTTTTTCCATTTTAGAATTGCATAAGTACGTTATCCGATGTTCTTACGGTGAAGGAAAATATTGTGATGCAACCTGCGACATACCGGCGAAGAAATTCAAAGATATGAGTGAAATCAACCAACCTACATTGGGCCAGCGTGGTTGACTATGGCCTAGTCACATCTAATGATAGGGTAGACTCCGAGCCCGTCGGCAGGGACCTATAGAGAGCTGATGACGATGTTGATTTAAATTGAATGTTTTTGAAGTATTATAATGTATGTAAATAAACGTCTTTGCGTATCTTTATGTACAGCAGTATTGGCGACCAGTGAGAATCGCTATATTTAAGACGAGGCACGCGCGCTCGGCGTGCGCCCCGACATAAAAATGATTGTCTTATCGGGACGTTATAAAGGCGATGTACAGCTCGCTCTATACCCAGCGTGTGTAACACGGCTTACAATCATATTATTTTATAACAACAGAAATAATAGACTTTTTAGACTATATGCTTAGTTTATAATAGCTTATCCGGGTTCAAGGACCTGTCGGAAAAAAAAATCATGTTATATGTAAAAAAAAAATGACAAATAAGTTTATTTTTGTGTTCAACCCATTCACACTTAACTTATGTTTTATACAATTTTTATATAACATGTGTCAATTCAATGAAAACTACTTTATGTAACCTTTTTCTATGCCCCTTACGCGTATTACGCGCTCGACGTGATTGCGATAACCACAACCTAAAGACTAACTAACTCATTGCATTTTTATACAAATTCAATCCAAGACATTCAATTGTAAATTTCTACACCCGCAAGACAAGTACGGAAACATATTGTTCTCAGTTTTCTATAAATAACAGTAGATAAGACAATATGTTTGTGCACGTGGTTTGTGGTGTGGAAAGCAATGTTAAGTGTTGCGTCAGTCGCTGTCGCCGCCGGGGTCGCCGGGTTCGCCGCGCGCGGGGTCGCCGCGCGAGTCGCGGGAGGCGCGCCGCTCGCACCTGCACACGGAGCAGAAGCGGCGGTACAACATCAAGAACGGCTTCGATACGCTGCAGACCCTCATACCACACCTCAACACCAATCCCGCTGCAAAGGTACAGTCGGCGTACAGTTGACCTGTTAACTTTAACACTTGGGGGGGGGGGGTCCCACCCCTCTCCCAGTCTCTTTATGCCGGTAGTTTAATCGGGCAATTAATTCTTGAACTTGTAGAGTAAAGAGAACATTACATTGATTTGGTTAACTGAGATTTTAGTTTATCAGCTCAACTCTAATCTGCGGATGCTCTAAACTTTAAAAAAAATCAATCTGATTGAAACTCAAACTAAATCCTTAAATGATATTCCCAATATATAGCTCGTTTCACTCTTGGTGTAGATAAGTAAAGCCGCGATGCTGCAGAAAGGAGCCGAGTACATAAAACAGTTGAAAGCTGAAAGAAATCAGATAAAGGAGGAGATGGAAAGTTTGCGGGCGCAAATAAATTGCTTGAATAACTCCATTTCGTAAGTAACTCGACAAACTCAAATCACTAATTTTATTCGTTTAACGAAAAAAAAAACGTCTATCAGGTAATTCCGAATCTAGCAATGACTGCTGTTGAATTTTCGTAGAAAAATGTACTATTTGTATTTAAAAAAGTTGGGAAGTCTTTCTACTTAGGAGATATCTAATACATTTCTAATACTATTTTGGCTTTAAAGGTCTTCCTTGGAGTTTTTTTATAAATGATTCATAGTGCGGTAGTAAGTAATGTTTGTGTGATGCCGCAGCAACTGCCACTCGATGCTGCCGGCGACGGGGGCGCCGGTGTCGCGCGCGCGCGCCGGCCGCCTGCGCGAAATGTTCGCGAGGCACGTCGCCAACCGCACCATGCACAACTGGAAGTATTGGCTCGTATCCTTGGCAAACAATCTACCCATAATAACATCATTGTTACAATATTGATACAAGCAAATGATACAATGATTTAAGAGTCCACAGTCTGCCGACCCCATACAGAATGGGATGAGGCATTGCTGCGTGTGTTGAATATGAACATTTCTTTAACATTTTCCCGTTTCGTTCCTGATTTTATCGTGTCGTGTTATCGGAAACACCGCTTATGATTATTTAATAACGTGATCCGTCCCCCCTCCCCTGCCCGGCC
>JAODUI010000027.1:4228689-4245728 GCA_027563995.1 Papilio gigon
CCCAGCTGCGCCGCACCCGCCGCGCCCGCGCCGCACACGCACCAGCACACGTACACGTACACAGACCTCCATACCTGACAACGATCATACATTTATGTAAAAAATAAAGGGAACATACATATTTATACTAAGGCTACTAATATACGTATGCCCACTTCTCATATACAACAAATATACGTCACCTCATTGTGTTCAAGTGGTTGTTGCGAATGCTGCGCGGCCCGGGCGGAGAGGAAGTAGTCCGCGGCAAGCGCCAGCGCCTGCGCGCCCGCAGCCGCCGCCCAGTACAGGCCGCCCCACCAGCCGCACGCGCGCGCGTACGCGCACCAGATGGAACTCTGACAAGCACGTACAAACAGAACTATTACCTATACAGTTTAAATTTAAAGTTACATTTTTGCGGAATACTCAAAATGTGCTGTTTTTTTCTAAAATAAATACCTCACTAATAACTTGTTCTGGATCTTCTTTATCGGGAACTGATTTATCCGAATTATTCGTGGTTGTTTCAATACCGTTGGACGTGATCGAAACAAACGTCGTGTCGTTTGTTATAGATTGGTCTTTATCTGTAATTAAAACATTAAATTAAATAAGTTATTTTAATGACAATTTCAGGAAGGGGCACCTCGCCACATTTTTTCTTATGAAGGTATAAATATATAGAACTGACCGTCTGGTTGTTCGTCTGGCTGCGTGTCGCTGTCGGTGCTTAGCAATCTGTGTAGAGTTCGTGGAGTCCACCTGTAGAACACAACATGTTATATTGTTACCTTACGTATCAGAGATACATTTTTCTGTTTACGAAAATAATATTGGCAATGAAAATAATTTTATGAACAAACTAATTAAACAGACGTTAGTGTACCATTTCTTGGCCCCGTTAGAAAACTAAAAAGGTAACGTGTTGTAATGTGTACTTACCAATTAGATTATAAACATTAAATGACCTCGCAGTGTATCCTTTATGGAGGTGTAATATATTTGCCTCAGTTTAATTGCCAGGAAATGGTATGAATTTTTATTTGAATGCTCGATGACGCATTTCGATTGTCTTGATTGTTTAAAAAATAGCGCGCAGTGTTACAAGCTTACGACAATCATATTTGTATGTAACATCAAATTCCATTGTCAATTTTTTATACAAGCGCTGTTAAGTGTTCGTGGTTATACCTTTTAAGTAAGTATTGACTTTTTTTTGGTTTCGCTTCTGTTTGCTCAGACAGTTTGGTGATTTAATTCTATGAAACTTATTGTCAACAAATGAAATTTAGTCGCTTATTCCTTTAATTTCAATACAATTTAGATTTATATTAACTACTACCGCTAACAATAAGGATGGCTTACTACTTATGATGAATAGATATATTCGTGTGGTTTAGATAATGTTAGTGGGTTATATGGGTTGTGTTTTGGAGCGGAAAGTGAAAACATGTTTACCGCGCAAGTGTCCGCTGCACGCGCACGCGCTCGCCTTCGCCCGCGCCCTCCTCCGCGCTCACCGCGCGACGCACCTCGCGCCGCCATCTAAACCAACACTTACTGTTTACGGAAGACCTCAGGGAACTAATTCTTACTTGTACTGAACCCTTTTACTTCTGAATTTGTTGAACTAAAGAAAGTATTTTTAAAGGCCTTTTTGCACCCGTTACAGTTGAATATTTTCTCACATTTAGAACATTCTAGTACCACTAAGTGATGTTTCGCTAAATAGAAATGCTAATGTATGTTTTTCAAACGACAAATAAATTAGATTTACGCAATGAGATTAAGACGATGCGCTCGTGGGCAGGCTTTCATTAGGTCAAGTATTCTTTGACGGTAAGAGGATTTCAACAATCGTCAATATTTTAATTCAAAACAACTAATAAGTCAATTAGCTAAATTATAGTCTATTGAGAGTAGTCTCTAGTGGCATTTTTAATGTTAGACTTTAACCTGTCCTTGAATGTATTTCTTAAATCAAAATAAGAATAATAATGACGATACAATGCCAAGCAAACTTTATGCTAGCAAAAGATACTTCGTTAAACGCCCGTGGACACGCTTTCCTCGGCCTAGCAACTGCAACAACTAGCCGTTAAGTAAAAATATTAACATACTTGTAGAGATGCATGGAGGGCGGCGGCGAGGAGAGTTGTCTGGAGAGAGAAGAGCGGGGGCGCACGCCGCGGCGCCAGCTGCCGCCCGCGCGCGTCGGCACCTCCGCCAGCAGGTGCGCGCCGGTCGCCTCGCAGATACCGACCTACAACAACTTGTGAGTTTAGTACTTACGTACAAACATATAGACACATAGTGTAAAAGGAAAAACATATTAACGTTTTTTTTTTTATCGAAACGACAAAACAAACGTTTATTTGAAACTGCAAAGCTTACAATTCTGCACATAGAATAAAAAAACGAACCCAAGTATAACATTACAAGCACATCTCCTAGGATTAATTGCGTTGTAGGGAGCAGTTTTAGTAATTAGTAATCAAAACGAAATGCGACGGAATCGATTTTACGGCGTCTAATAAAATATTAACGCTTTCGTCTGACCTCGGTACAACCTTGCTTTTCGTCGTGTTAGTTAAAAGGTGAAAGTGAAGTTTCTAAATTATTTCTGTACTACCAGTTTAAATGCTGTTTGTTTTTATAGTTGGCTGATATGTTCCAACTAAACAAATTGATTTCCTTTATTTGTATGAATGTTAACAAGGAAATTTAATAGGTAAAATGTATTTTAAGGACATTATAATTTTATTAATAGTCTAATAATGGGGTAGGCTCCGAGCCCTTTAGTGGGGGCGTATAGTGAGCTAATTGATTTGAATTATGAATTATAGTTGAATATGGTGAACGATGTTATTTAAAATTTACCGTATTCTCGTCCCCATCATGGCCGTTAAAGTTGTTCCTACTAAGCGCCCGTTGCAGGCGAGCACGCTCGCGCGCCGAGCCCCCGGGCGGGCCGGCGCCGGTGCGCGCCACGGCCGCGCGCGCCTCGGCCGCACGCCGCGCCCAGCGCCGCAGCGTTCCATCCCCCGTCGTGCCGCAAGGCCCCGCGCCCGAGCCCGGACGACCTACGTCTCGCACTCGGCCCTCCTCCATTGCTATAACCTGCCCGTAACATAACACTTTACATGGTAAATACAAATTGGAATTTTTTTTTTGTCGATAACCGAGATCTAAATTTCTTGTGAATACATGTTTCTCATGATAGTGTCCAAATGTCACCACTAACCAAATCAGCGTAGTGCAGCAGCTCGAGCCTGTTAGTGGCTAGGAGTACGGTGGCACCGGCGCGAGCGGCGGGCAGTAGACCGCGAGCCACCACGTGCCGGGCCAGCGCGGCATCCAGTGCGGCTAGCGGCTCGTCCAACGCCATCAGTCGCGCGCAGCTGTACATCGCACGCGCCACGCACACGCGCACACGCTGCCCGCCCGACAGCGGCGCCCCTCCGCGGCCCAGCTGCGTGCGGTCACCATCTATACGCGTTACACGAACAGTTATACTTTTGTTTAGAATACTAGGATTATTTTTCTTTTACTCTGACAAGTTTTATTTTAAATATAGATGCTTTTACCAGGTAATAGTTGTAAATCTGGTCGTAGGGCGGCAGCGCGGAGAGCTCGTGAGTATTCCGCAGGTCTCCAGCGGCGGCCCAGCAAAATATTGTCGCGGATGGAGCCCTCCAAGAGCCATGGCGGCTGACCAGCGTAGCTAGCGCTGTACTCGCTTTATAAAACAACAAGAACATTGATGTCAATTATGTTGTCGCCTGTAACCTAACCGTACAGTGTTAGTAAGTTGTGAAAGTTTATTGCAGCCATAAGTCAGTCATCAATTAATGTGATACATCTTACTGATGTTATAAATGTGAAAGATTGGATGAATGGATCTTATTCATCTCTACCATACGAACTATACCTATCGAATATGTAAAATTTACAAAGCACAGGGCATCGAGTGAAAGTGCAGAATCGATCTCTCTTCGCGACGCATTGCATAAACAATGATATAGACACCATAATATGTTGGTATTCAATACATTATCCCACTTGATATATGTATCAGTAATACAATCAGAAAGTATAAACGTTACCCGTTCCAAGTAATTTCTCCTCTCTCGAGATGCATTTCTCCTAGTGCCGCAGACAGGAATGATGTCTTGCCTGACCCAGTTGATCCGACAACCATTATGAGTTTTCCTAAAAATGTAAACAAACTAATTAACTAATGTAAAAATGTATATTCATAAGGTGAACGTTACTATTTCACTTACCAACTGGAATGTCCAAATCGTCGACATCGAGCCACGAATTGTCTCTCATCTTCCAGGAAAATGCCGCATTTTTAAACCGTATAAGGTATTCTTGATCTTTGCAAATGGGTTTATTGTCTTCGAAGAACTGATCCTCACATTCAACATCATTGTCTTTATTGGCATCGTCTTGGTCAGTGTATATGTCACAATTAGGAGCTGATGCCGCACCATTGATAACAAGCCCATCACTTTCTTTCGTGTCAGCTGCATCTTGGCCATAGTTATATTCTTTAACGTTATTAGATTCAGGGAGTTCTAAAAAGTCTTTGATCCTATTCGTACTCACCTGAAATAACATGCTAAATTATCTGTTTGTAAAAAGTAACTATATAAAGCTTTTGGTAAATCTGCCGTACCATAGCCTGAATAACCATGAGCACCGTCACTGGCAGGATGAGAAGTGGTATTGCCAACTGATTAAATAGCGCCAGGCCGGCTAACACATTCACTACCGTCAAACCCTCACCGTTGTCTAAAAAATACAGCAGTGTATACGTAACAACTGTTATGAGTATGGTAGACGCTTGTGTCGTGAAAGCTGGAAAAATAATGATTTTATATTACCGATTGTTTCTATTGGCAACTTGAAGTTGATAAAATTTTCGTACATACTCACTCAAAATTCCCCAATACACGGAATCCTTATTCAACATTCTCAATTCTACTTCTCTTAATTGTAAAATTTTCTCGTTAAACAAATCTTCCCAAACATAAAGTTTAATGACGTTCATGCCTTGTAATATTTCTGACATTTTGGACACTCTGTGATCTGTGCATTTCGTTATATCCTTGGAATTATCCGCGAGCTTCTTACCGATGTAAAATTGCAATGGAGTTATAATAATGACACTAACAGCGGTGCCTATAATTGCACTGACACCTAGTTTCGTATAAAGTAAATACAAAATTACTGCTACCTAAAAAAGAAAGACGAATAAAACACATTTTACAAAGCGTATGTAACTAATATAAACAGCCTATGTACCTTTAAAGGTATGGCCCAGATGTAATGGCACACCCAGACGCATGACATGACATTGTACGTGTCTTGAGATATCAGGTTGGTGATGAGCCCTGACTGCGAGGGCGCCGAGTCCTCAGCGCTCTGCAGGAGGGGAGACTCCTCGTCTATCTCCGATTCCGTGGAGGACCATGACGCTAGTCGCATGCACTTGTCATACACCATGCTCTAATTGAAAAGAAAAACTAAATAAAACTAGTAACCATGTTTACGAAATACGATTAGTTGAGAATTGAAGACAATAATTTTTTTCTTAAACGTTATAAAATAATTGGAGTATGCTTTATCAGTGTTTATTTGTGAATGACATCATGCGTTGAATTCAGACGGCAAGTATTCAAAGCAGGTCAACCGTAAAACAATCTCATTCAAGGTTGATGATTACCAAATATAGAAGCGGTTAAACGTATTTAATTTAATTTGTCTTAGTTTTTAAATGTTTCAGTGTACTTGCTTGTAATGCCGTCTTCAATCTCGTTCCTTCGACTGTCACTAGATGTGTCGAGTTCTGCGAAAGTATTCCTTGAATAACTAAAGCCATTGTTACAAGGAAGAGCATAACGTAAGGGTTTTTTACGAACTCTTGTATGGTAACTTCTGATCCCGTTTCATGTTTTATGTTAGAATCTTCAATGTACTTGACGATGACGGCTAGACCCAGCGGCGGAACGAGTCCGACCATATCACCAAATAATTTCAACATTCCGGCGATATAAAAATTAGGCCATATTGTTTCAAGATAGACCCGCCATATCCCACCGCTTTCATCGTTTAATTTTGTCATCTGAAATAATAATTGATCTAAGAAAAGATTTTTAATTATATTTGTATATTGACGTACACGTGAAGGGTTAAACAAACCTGTCTTTGCTTTTGGTATATTCTTTTAAATCGTGCATAAATAGTCAACGATTTTTCATCATCTGGCAACTCGCCAAAATCGTCTTCATCATGATTTGCATCACAATAACCTTTGTACAACAAGGGATTTAACCAAAAAAATGTTATTTTGGAAAAAAAGTGAGTTTCACTGTGCTTGTAGGAGACATTGTCTTTTGCAAATGATTCCTGAGGTTCGTGGTTACGTTTGGTGACCTGCAAAAGTTCAATAAGAAGGAATATGGTACTGTTGTAAGAATTCTTTTATTGAGTATAGTGTTGTCGTGTAGACATAGTGTGCCGTCGAAGTCGGACACTGAACACGGGATGGCGTGACTGCGCGGCGCCAGACGCGAGGAATGTTTTCAGACGTCGCCGGCGTCTGTGTGAATCTCCCGCGGTAGGGCTGGTTCAGTCATTAATAAATAAGTACTTGGAGAAAACAGAATAGTGTCTGTCCATTGCATATCTCTTCATATTTCTTAACTCGATTTTTTAAACAGGGACTCGAAGAACGGCGAGAAATTTTAAGCTATGAAACTATTTGTCACATATCTTTTTTTCTATTTTCACGCTGAAGAAATCAATGTACAAATAAAGTATTTTAAGATTTCATACTTCATGGAAATTGTTATAATGCTAACAAAGTTTATTGTATATATTCTACGATTTGCAAAGTATGTTAGTTAAGAAATAATTAACTTTTAATTTGTTTCATTGATGCATTATCATCAGATTGGTGATGGACATAAATTGTAGTAAACAACAGATTTTTATGTATAACTTTGCCATGCGGCTAAGATTTGAGTATGATATATTAAAGTGTTGTGAACGAAAACATGTGCACCCCTTGCGGTGACTCATGTCTGTCGGACGAATAAACGTTGTCGGAAATAATGAACCGTCCGATATTAAATTACATTACTATGTGAACCAAATCTAAGATTCACGTAATGTTCTTTAATTTTAATAATTATATAACTTATTTAGTTAGATTTTATTAGTTGTTACTCGGAAGCAAGTTAAGATCTGTTGGCGTTGGGCCATGCCCAACTTGCTAGAGGTCAACAGCCTTCTCTTGCCGGGTGTCGTTTATACTAACTTGTATTTTACTTATGCGGAAGAGTTTTTAGTTGTATTTTGCAAATGTTTCTATTAATTAGGTTATAATGCTCGACCATAGTATAACTTTGGACTTTGAATCTTTTTGATTTCATTCTTTTCTTATTTTGTTGATAAAAAGTTAAATGATGACGAGTACTTTGTATTAGTGGCGTCTGCCGTTTTCAACACAATTGCCGATTAGACAAAGAGCATTGTTTGCGTGGTACCGATTCATCGACTATTTATAATGACTGCTATTGTCGGCCCAAACTACACGTCTTGTCATAGAAATATATCTTCTATAATGAATTATTACAGTTTGACGTATTTAAACATTGTCGATGGAGTCATCGCCAATGGTCTCGCTTATTATGTGTAAGTATTGAGATTAATTAATTATTTTCAGTCCGTAACTCTGTGTCTATGTTTTAAAGCTATATATACTATATGATTTCGAATACATGAATGTATCAGAATAAACAGAATTCTCTGGTAAATTCACCACGTCTATTTACGCTCTTACGTAAATACAGATTTTATTCAGAATTATTTTTACTTTGGCTTTTATATTTGTCACACGGTTTAATTTGGGTTGATAGCCTTGCTGGAATGCGAGAAAAAATTGTAATGGCGTCGACGCCATGAACACGCGGCTCGTTTAGACGCTCTGTATCTCGGTGAGCACATGTTGAAGTACTTAGACATTTAATTCATTAGATTATCGCTTCTTTAGAAGGAGTCAGTCGATAGATTTTTTAACGATTGTTCAAATTCACGTCCGTGTGATGCACGAAAAATGTTGGTTTCTCCGCGCCTTGCGTTGAATCATACCGGAATGAGTATCAGCTAATCGTGAGATCATTGCTTGTTTTTTTTTTAAAGATTTGACTCCTTACCCATATCAGAACACTTTTTATGATGACATTTAGTAAAACATATTATTAAATAAAAAAATATTATTCGAATACGTTTCGGGTAATTGTATGGAGAGTAAAATGAAATTTACCTCGTCATAAAAACAAAGACAGTCCACGATGGAAATCATCAGCGCAAGAACAACAGTCAAGCCTTGTATGTAGAGCTGGACGTGTGTGTAGGACGGCCCGGCGACGATGTGATGGTAGAGAACGGCGGCGGCGGCTGCCGAGGCCAGCAGCCAGTATATCGCGAGGTAGAGGAGCGGTGCGGCGGAGCGGCGCGCCCAGAGTAGCACGTGCAGTGCGCAGGCGGCCAGCCAGGCCAGCAGCGCGGCCAGCGCGTGAGCCAGCCGCACTCCGTCCGTCCGCAGCGCGGTCGCCGCGACGCCGCAGCACCACGTCACGCCCAGTAGCAGGCTGGCCGTCCCTCGCACGTCCTGACCACGCCACCGGCTGCCCTGCCTAAATACTACTTTATTAGAAACTATAATAGCAGTGCACAAGCAATAATGTACTACGTATATTATCTTCATTTTAATTCTTCCAATTCGTCATTGTTGGCCGTGTCGTTGATTTTGAACAGTTATGTAGGAAAGGAGAAAACCTTTTCTATATTGTGAATATGCTTAATCGATGCAATGACTTTTCATAGGGAAATAACTTGTAGCAGTTATAACGTTTCCTGGTTAAAATGGAATTACGAATATATTTAAATTTATTAAGCGGGATCGCTATCCCGCTTAATAAATTTAAATATATTCGTAATTCCAGAAGATTTTTACGATAAATATGCTAGTGCCGCTGCACTAGCATATTTATCGTAAAAATCTTCTTCGACATATTACGTTATCCATTGATAATTAAAAACGTATTTAAATGAAGGAAGGAATCCTTTGAAGACGAGATGTTTAGTGTTATACAATCATATGAATAAAGCATGAATAGGTACTACAAAAGAAAATACGGTCGGGTTGCCAACCTTTAAGATAGTGGATATTCCTATTGCCGAATGTTAGGTTTGGCTGCCAGACTATGGTTAACAAGTTTGTGAAGAGTTATCAGAATGTGTGTGTGTGTATGGTGTGTCGATATACCAGCGCGGTCGTACTGGGGAGCAGCGCGTGCAGCAGAGCGCGGCGGCGGCCAGCGTGGCGCAGTAGAGGTGCAGCCCGTGCAGCGCCGCCGCCAGTGCGTGCGCTGCGCAACCGCCCGCGCCCGCCCCGCACACAGCCTCCATCGTCACGCAGGCACACACAGGAACCTGGCGGGCAATATACTGTTTTTCCACTGCTGTCACTTTTCTAATAAAAGATTAAGACAACGCTCTTTAAAGAAAAAAACAACATTTAATAATAAAAGTGTACGACACTGGAATTTTACATTTTCATATATAATTATATAAAACTGTTGACTATTATTTAATCCATGATTTTATTAATTCATAACGTTCAGTAATTCTAAAATTCTATTTTATGTTATTTGCGGTTAGAACAGTAGCAGTCGCTGTTTTGTTGTTCAATTTATATGTGGTTTGAATTCAATTATAGAACATAGATAATTGTTTTAAATCACATTGAATATTTTGCGGTTTTGTAGTTGTAGTACCATTGTTTTATTTTTGCAACGACAACCGTACGCTACGGCGTGTAGTGGACACGATTCACAGAGAACAATAAAATTTAATGCCGTTCATTATTTCTCAAAACAATGTGTTGGAAAACGTTTGTGAGAGCATCAAGGTAACATCTCAGCCGCGTCCTCTGCTTATTGTAATCACACACGTACTTACGGCACATTTACATCAATATCTTGTAAATGAAATATAATTAATTGTCTATTTTCTAACGAAGTTATATGTTATCAAATAACAAGAAGAGAGTAAATGCCTGTCCTATATCGATAGTATGTTAGAAACGTAATTAAAAATGACAATATCGTGACTAAAATATTCGAAATAACGAGTTTTACATATACAAATCTTATCCAAGTATTTATTCAGCGTCCTACATTATAAGTAAATTCTAACCTTGTCATTTGAAGCACTTTTTTGAGAAATAATTCCTATTAGACTTGATGCGACGTTGTCTTGGTGTATGCCTTTTTTAACACTAAATGTGGTCTTTCATTTGATTATCGGCTGGGATTTAGGGAGTGAGATTTTCTTTAAGACTTCAAATTTGACAATGTTCCCGGCTGATGATATTAATTCATGGTCGTAAAAGATTTTATAAGTATGTAAGCCAAGAAAACACCAATGCATTTTGTACAGCAACTCAACTTCATGTATTGACCGATTATATAAAACATTTCGATACCTAATTGATTTATTTACAAAAAGTAAAATTTCTTTAATGGTAAACAAATATATAATATAACAGATAAATTTCTGTTTACTTTAGATTTTTGTACTTTGTTATTACAGAATTATAGATCATTTTCCGCCTGTATGATTAACTTGAATCAGAATCGAAAACACTGGCAAGTAGATTTAGTTTCCAAAGCACAAACTGTTTTTATGTCATTTTAAACGTGCACCTATCTGGTCTATTGTGTCTTGAATAACAAAATGTACGCATTATGTAGCATTTTTCTTAATACAAAGCTTGTTCATAGAATTTAAATAATTATTTTGTCGTATTAAACATATAAAATTGCGTGAACCTGTTCAAACTTACCGTCAAATTACAAATCCTGATTTATTGTAGTTAAAGTACACGTTCACTAAGCACATAAATAGAATATTTTTTTGTCACTGTATTTCCATTGTTTGATATTGTTAGTTGAGTTTTCGTGGCATTGCAACGATTGTTTCTGTTTCGCGAGTTGTATGCGTGGCGCGGAGGGACACGGCGCGCCGTATTCGTGTGTGACGTGTGTACACGCGCGCTGTATGAACTGTACTGAGCTGAGTGATCTGTGGTCGCGACGCGCTACTCGCATCGCAACGCCAATTGAATGGCGTCGGCGTATGCAAACAAACCTTGTGGCCGATGTCCGCTGCAGCGCGTGGCGGCCGGCTCCCGGGCCGCGAGCGCGTCCGTACTCGCGTGTTGCATTTGCATTTACGCTAATTCATTGAACGTATTGCCACTGGCTACACCGGCTGCCACTTTAATACGGGTAAGAGAGCAGGGACCTCTTATCGCTCAATAAAACAGTCTCATTTCTGTCGCCTTGTTTCGATGTTTTTCAGGTAACTCTTTGTTGCATACGATTTATCCGCGTAAGTGAATATGCGAATGCAACTATAAATTATATTTCTATTATTCAATGTAATAAATTAAACAAACAACAACGGGTTGACTTGGCACATATTATTAACAGGTTTTAATTTATTGCAACTTTGTGTAGTGTAGACAGTACCTTAATCATAAGATTTCGCTGCCGCCCTGCGTTTACAAAATATACTGCCACCCCATTCATTATTTTCGGAAAGAAAAACAATAATACACATTTTGAGATGTTTCAATATATACGTTGGTAGACAACAAATAGGATTTTATCTCGATGAAAAGTTTCGTATCTCAATTAGCTTGGTAATTTATCTGAAAGAAATACTGTAGTGTTTACATGTGTGTTTGTAAGCAGCAATAACAATTGTCCCCAGTGACCTGGATCCGTGCACTGCACACGCCACGTTCATATTTAGTTTACTGTTCAGTTCGTTCACACTACACCAGCTATTGTGCGCCGACATCCGCTAATTTCTACATTGCATGTTATTGTATGGTTATGTTGGAAAAACACTGAATTCAAAATCACTCATCAAATAATATAAAAAAATCAACCATAAACATATATGAATGAATAGAATATAGTTATCATGTGTGTAGAGGTGGAGGGAAATAGAAGTATTAAGTTTACATAGATATGATTGACATCCTCACTTTCTAGTGAGTGTCGCATTTACGGAACTTTAAATAAAATTCTATTCATAATGAAACATTAGATATGTTAGGAAGGTAAGTATAAAATATCAGGGACTGGAGAAAATGGTGGAACTACGACAGACTAGGCTTAACTTTCTAAGAGGATTAACTATAGATCGCGTAGGACGACGACCGTTATCTATTCAAGATATTACTACCTGCATGTAACATTTGACGTAGAATAAAAGAAAAACAATTTGTTTGTGAAAATATTGTATTTCTATAAATTATATATAACTACTTTATACAAATAAATATGGATACAATAAATGTTACGTTTTAAAAGTCAATGTCCCAGCCTGATGTTTCGTCGGGCGGCAGTTTATCTTTGGGGTACTTCTCAAAGTTGCTGAGGTCAAAGTCGTTAGACACAGGCTGGATGAGAGGCGCCTTAATTTTCTTCTCACGGAGACCTTCCCAGTCAAAGCCTAGGAACCATCTGGAAATAAATAGTGAAGCATATATCAAACATATAGCCAGAATCCAATTTTAACCCGAAAGATTTTTACTACAGAAAAACCGTAGATTTGTCATTGAAAATTCTGAGACACTTTTTTTAAGTAACGAATCATTTCACTTTATCTCACACAAAATGATTGAAAAGGTTACTAGTGAAATGAGCGCCATGTTTGATCTTCTTTTGTTTACATAATTTCGGTGTTGGATTTTAATGTTTTCATTTAATTTTATATTAGTACAGTGATGACACGAATTAGGTATATACTATTAAGAGCGGTACAGATTGTAAGAAAGTGAAGTTTTACAATGTAAATGGACTAGTAGAAAGTAGTTGTATAGAATGAAGATCTTGAAAGTCGGACGAGATTTCTCTCCTTTTACAATACCAATCAATCACAAGATATGTTTACTGTTTACTGCGCCGTATGAACGAGTCAAATTCTGATCCCGACTGCTTTGTTTTTGTTTTTATTTGAAATAACACAGTTTTTCTAAATGATACCCATACCACCTTATACCTATAAATGTTTTTTTTTTTTAATTCTATTTATTCGGAACAACTTACAGCTAGCTAACAAAATAAAAGTATAATAAAACACAAGGCTATTCACAAAATGTTTGACTACAAAAAAAAGTTTTGAGTTCTCTCGCCGAATAGATGGCAAAGGATTATCTTGAAAAACATAATAATTTGCAAAATATCTCTTCAGTTATTTAAGAAATTCAGTTAAATTTTGCCTTGAATTTATTTGACAAAATTAATCGGATGTCATTCTAAAATGCAGCGCTAATTGAGGAAACCGAGAGTCCCCTACACAGACGAAACGACAGGATGTAGGAAATAACGTATTATAGTGAAATGTCACCAACAAAAAATAATTACGTAACTCTGTCACGCGACTGTAATATAAATCATGTTTTAAATATGATAGCTGTTCGAACGGCAATGATTTGTTTAATATAATCGCTATCAGTTTAAGAGGATTGGGAAATTATAAGTCGGCGTAAATTCAATTACCTACTTTTTTCTTTTTTATAATTACAAAGTGCAAAGGTCCATATCACAGTTCATTTCTAATGACGTGTGAACTCAGTAACACAAAATACTACTACAAGAACAATTATAAACAAAAAAAGTTTGTATTCGTTTAAATATGTAATAAGCGTACATAGTCTAATAGTTAAGGGTACGGATTTCCGATCTCGTGGTCGATAGTTCGAATCCCCTTCGACTATTTTCGTGGATTCCTACCACAAGCTGAAGCTTAGTTAGAGTGGAAATAAAAAACTATTAGGAAATTAGTAAAAATCTACTAATATCTTATTTAAAAAAAACTGTTTAATTTTTGTATTTAAAGCATTGATCTCAATGTAATCATGCGTATATAATTGAAGTTTTTTTCTTCTAAATAATGATAGATACAGAATATGACTTGTTTATGAAACCACGTAATAGAGACGGCACGTTAATAAATTGTAGTTTATTAATAAAAACAAGGCCGTTTAAACAAAGCATGCGTTTAAATTAACTGCGATCTCGACAATTAAACTTGATCAGAGACAACAAGACGTCGTTATAAACGAGGACATCTTTGAACGTTTTATAATATTTGATAGAAAATTATTGTGTTTTATAAAGCAAATTATTTGCTATATATGATTTCCCAAAAGGACACATAACAAAGATAAATCATAAGTTGCTTGTCTGAAATTAAAACGATTGAAATCCAACACATTTTTGATGTATTCGTAAAGGTAGACTTTAAAATTAGTTTTGATATTCGTCAAGTAACTTGTTCAGTTTTATCGATTGAAGTAACAACTTACAACCCCGGCTTTTATATACTTACTTGTGATTTTTTATATCGACGATCCCGTTCTTGAGGTAGCCGAGGCGCTCGGCGGGCACGGCGCGGCACAGCTTGCGCACGAGCAGCTGGCCGGACTTGGGCACGCGCGGGTGGAAGGCGACCGCGTCGATGCCGCGCAGTATGAGTGTGTACGTCTTCATGTGGTCGCCGCCGGCCGCGCGGAACGGCGGCTTGCCCACCAGCAGCTCGTGGATGAGCACGCCCAGCGCCCAGCAGTCCACCGCGCGGTCGTGACCCTGCGTGGCAACGTGGAATACACACTTAGATAAATTGAGTCCTCATGCATATCCATAAATTAAGAATCTAGTATAACAAACAACCAGACAACATATTAAATTGTTGATTCATCATATAAATGTTCGTAGTCATATTTTTTACGTAACTTAAATTTAATATACCACGTTAAATAACGTCAATTTTAAATATGTCTGCTGTATCAGATAAGCGGTGGTGCAACAGTTGAGTTCTGAATGTGACCGGGGCAACGATTTTATAAACAATTTAATCGTATTATGAACAAAGCGACGGACGAGCGATGTGTTACCTTGTTCAAAACAATTTCAGGTGCGACGTACTCGGGCGTGCCCGCGAATGTCCACGTTTTGCTATTCTGAGATAATCTCTTTGCAAAACCAAAATCGACCTAAAACATCAAAATTAAAATATTAAATCTTTACGATATTTTTTTTCACTTTTTCTTTGTATTATAAAAAAGTACAAACCTGTTGACTTTAACTTTTAAAAAATTAAATTAGGAATTCTACGCCAGCTACCTTCAGTTTCGGACTGTATAGTGGAAACGTGTGTCCATCTTAATTGTCAAATAAATGGTACTGTTACCAGTTTAAATCAGCAAGACTATTCAGTTAAACTCGTTGTGTTGCTTTAAATATCAATTTGATAAGCATTGGTTTCTCCAATGTCATAAAATCTACGAGTACAATGGTTCCTTGTGTTACTTTTACAAAGGTATATTTGTCGGGGACTAGCTCTGCATATAAGTTAATTACCAGTTTAATGTAGCCACTTTTATCGAGCATCAAGTTTTCAGGCTTGAGATCCCTGTATATAATGTCCTTTGAGTGCAAGTATTGGAACGCTTCGACGACGCACGCGGCGACGAACCGCGCCACGTTCTCGGGGAAGTACCTCTGCTTCTGTAGTATGGTCCACACGTCGCCGCCCAGCACGGGCTCCATTAAGAAATATATGAATTTGTTGTCTTTAAACGTTTGATACAATCTAGAAAATAAAAGTTTACGTTAATTTTGTTAAAGAAATAAAAAACAAAGAAACTGAGATAATAATTTAGTTAACTAAAATAGTATTTTTTATCAACTAAAACTGTGACTTTTTTCTAACATGGACAGTTAATTTCTTCATTTAAAGTAAATTGTGTATCAAGCACAATTAAGTATGTCATATTTAATTAGAATTTTATTTTCCTATCTTAATTAAGATGGTCTTCAACTATTGCCGCTGTATAGTATATGACCAAATTTATTTTTTCCATTAAATTCAATTCAGACAGACATCACGATTTTCTTTATCGATACTTCTCAACTAATTACGTGAACAAGATAACATTCGACTCGAACAACTAATATTTATTTGAGAAAGTTATTTCAAATGTTTTTTTGCGTTATCTAATCCTGTTGCATTTATAGCAATGTCATTTGCCAAATAATTGGAAAAAGATGTTTTCTTAATTACCGTTATTTATTAAGCTAATCAATATAAAGTTAATGTCAAAATAATTACAATTTATACAAACTATGACGAGACAAATTATGAATCTCGCAATTACGTGAATGTGAAAAATACATTTACAGTAATATTTTGTTACGTCACCTGCAGACGAACGGACTGTTGCACGTCATCATGATGTTCTTCTCGTTGTAGGCGTGCTCCTGCTGCTGCTGCTGCACCATGTCCACCTTCTTGAGGCACTTGAGCGCGAACGTAAGCGTTGGCCGCGGCTTGTACTGCACCAGCTCCACGCGCCCGAACCCGCCCACGCCCAGCGTGCCGATTATCTCCAAGTCTTTCAACGCCACGAATTCGTACTCTGAAAACAAATGTAACATTTACTAATTAATTCTTATCAAGAAGAAAAAACATTAGCCCTCCAAACAGTAAATAACTCACCACTTTTAACTTCTGAATTTTTCTTCTGCTGAGAAGCTCGTGGGACGGCATGTCGTATATTCTTTAACTCCTCTAGATTACCGAGCAGTTCAGTGAATGGCCTATAATATAAGAAAGGCATTTTATCTACAGTCACTGAAATTAAAAGAAACATATCTTGGACTCGAATAAACGGCACTAGTTGGTCCGTGCTTCAAGGACTATCAGACAAGGGATGTGTACACTGACCCTCGCTCTAGCGTAAGGCACTCGACGCCAGGGGGCAGTGCGGTGACGGTGGCGAGGCGCCGGTCCTCGTGCAGCAGCGCCTGTTCCCCGAAGTAGTCGCCGCGGCGCAGCGCCCCCACGCGGCGTTCACCTCCGTCGCCGTCGCGCTTCGTCACCGCCACCGTGCCGCCGCG